>CM047506.1:8027329-8252329 GCA_026122265.1 Ammodytes dubius | reverse complement strand
ATTGCAGAGCTTAGGTTTGTCCGTCAGTAACAATGAAAACACAACTGCTCAATTGAATATAAAATGCAGAATGGATTGCACTCGGTATCAATTCATCCAACTTTATTATTAAATAAACCCCAAAAAAGTTTCTGACTCACCAATCTGACTCCCTGGCTGTAGAAATAAGCAAGACGACAGTAATCCAGTGACAGTCTGACTGACAGCACAGCTAGCTAGCATCCTTCAGTTCATGTAGGCTACCTGTCCGTTTGAAATGCTCGAACATTGTTTGTCCCTGTTGCTGCTGTACACCGTCCAAGGCTGGCGCAGGCCTTTCTCTTGCTATTCATTCTGTTCCTTTTAAAATTATAATCCAATTTGTTAAAATTCCTCCAGTCTGAAATATCTGCGGGCACGGACAGGGCAGCTGCAATGTTGACTTAAAAATCCACGGGGGTCACGCGACGTGAATGAGCATTGCCAACGTAATGACGTTGGCCTAAGCTGCGTAAATGTCTAGTAATATCTCGATTTTAATTGGTCCATGAATGATATGTAACGTAAAGGCTTATGTGGCATACCATTTACGTAAAAAAGGCACAAAGAATTATGCTTATTTGCGTACATGTTAAATAATACAGAATCAAGTGCGCATGCGCGAAAACTTTTTTTTCTTCTTGCCATCCACAATGAATAGGCGCAAAGGCACTGATTCTTTGCCGTACACAATGAATGGGAAACAGCAAAGGCACAATATTTTTTTGGCGTAACTTACAAACTGCCACGTTTCTAATCAAAACGTCTACACTTTTTTTAAAGTAATCGCGGAGAGAGAGAGAGAGAGAGAGAGAGAGAGAGAGAGAGAGAGAGAGAGAGAGAGAGAGAGAGAGAGAGAGAGAGAGAGAGACCTTGACGCTGTGTTTTAATACGGCTGGACGCACTCCATGTCCGGCTTAAAAAGTGGGGGGGACAAAATGAGTCTTGACGAAAAGTGGGGGGTACATGTACCCCCCATACCCCCCGTAATCGACGTCTATGGTTTTCTTCAATGAAGGAGTTGATATTGATTGGCTGTTGTCGTATGTGTTGATTCATAAGGGTTGCCATGAGTAATCTGCATAGGCTATACAGTACATACAGCTAAATAAAAAGGTCCCTAAAAAGAGACATCTGTTGAAACAATGGAAGGATTTTCTGGCCAAAGTTTGCTGCTGGTTGTTGTTTGTTTCGCTCATTTGTGAATGATTTTCCACAAGCCATAGTCCATCAACTGACAATTAACTGGCAACAATTTTGACTGTGAATTCACTATTTATTTGACTTTTGTCAAGCAACAAGACTAAGAATCTTCAATCACAAAAGCAGCACTATAGACTTAGCTGATTGCTAAGTTTGACATGGCAACATATTCACAAATGACAAAGTTTACACACAAATGTTCGGCTGCTTATAATGCTAACCATGTTCATCATCTTAGCTTAGCATGTTAGCAGGCAAACGACTAGTAACTGGCATTAAAGACAAAGTTCAGCTGAGGTTGAAGGGAATGTCACCAGTGTTGCAGGTATTTGGTAATAAACCAACGTTTTGGCCAAAGTGAAATTGTATTCAACTGGAAGCACTGGCAGAAAAGGTCAGAGGATCATCATTAGTCATTAGAGTGCCAAAGGGGACCAAAGCTCAGTTCATTTAATATTTATGGAAATATTTCAGTATGGACCAAAGTGGGCTTGACTGGCCAACATTGCTCTCGATTTCAAATAAGAGGATTTACTGCCTTTCTTTATTTATTTTTTTAAATATTTGGTAAATTATACATCTGGTGTTAGAAGAAACAAGCTCTTCAAACACTTCTCCTTGGCCTCTGAGAAACTGTGATTTGAACATGTTATGGACAACTGATAAAAACAATATCAAGAGATTCATCAATGATATTATTGCTATTGCTATTATTACTGCCGTTTCCAGCCACACTCATATCAATTGAATTAAGGCATACTGTATTTCCCCTTTTGTTCTTTTGAACCTTAATTGTCTGTGAAGAAGCTAGAACATCACATTGACTTGACAACTGATGATGGCAACGCAACACACAATGTGTTTAGTGGAATTTGAAGGTAACAGACATAGGTAAGAGGGAAGAGGTGAATTTGATACCCAGCCATTGTTGGACAAAGTCATGTTGGATGACATACAGGATAAACATGCATGGAGATTGACCCCGGTGCTACGCTGCTTCTACTAGTTGACTTGTGCTAGTTTTCTGAACACGAAAGAGAGGATATGACTGATTTAAAGTGGAGCTCCCCTTTAGGCCCAGAGGCTGTCTAAATGTTAATGTACAGTATGGTGGTCTGATATTTCTGGTGCCTAAGCCACTGGACTATAGTCTGGACCTCCACAGAGAGTCTGGAGGAAGGTTGCAGAGGGGCCAAAGAGAACAGCCCCTTTGGGTGGATAGAAGAGGTGAGATATAGGGTTGAGGTGGGAGTAGAGAGATGGAAGCATAGTAGATTTTCGAGGGGTAATAATTATTAGAGTGATAAAAAAAGGATTTGGTTTGAAACCATTCAAGTGAGGGAAGGTGGAAGGTGGATCCCAAGGTTGAGGTGAATAGTAAAAATGATTTGGAAAAAGAAGGAGGCATATAGGATGGAGGAAGGATAGGGGAAGACCAGCCTGGCATAGCTGCAGGGCTTAAAGGGATTTGGGGGACTGGATGATAAAGACCTGCCCCAGGCCACTGGACCAAAGCCAGGACTCTGACACGTGTGTGTGTGTGTGTGTGTGTGTGTGTGTGTGTGTGTGTGTGTGTGTGTGTGTGTGTGTGTGTGTGTGTGTGTGTGTGTGTGTGTGTGTGTGTGTGTGTGTGTGTGTGTGTGTGTGTGTGTGTGTGTGTGTGTGTGTGTGTGTGTGTGTGTGTGTGTGTGTGTGTGTGTGTGTGTGTGTGTGTGTGTGTGTGTGTGTGTGTGTGTGTGTGTGTGTGTGTGTGTGTGTGTGTGTGTGGTCTGAAAGTACCAAAAGCCCCTGCAGAGAGGGAGAGCAAAGCAAATCTGTTCACCTGTGCATTCCCACCCTGCCAGTGACCGTGTGGCCGGAGGAAAACCAGTCTGGAACTAATTGGACATCAGTCAAAGCTTTTAGTTTTCTCTGCAACAACACTGCTGTCACATTTCTTAAAGTTTAGTTTAGTTCCCGAGTTTAGTTCTTCCATTTGATCCTTTTCAGGGACACACCGGTTGCTCTGCATACAAATATTCAACATGGAAACTGTTCAATGAATACACACACAAAGTAAAACATGACTAAGACTTTTAATAAAGCACATCTTCCTGCAAGATAGCTGCCCCTTCAGATCCAACATAAAATGAAATAAAGAAATAAAATACAAATAGTGGGGGTGTTAGCTAAGGCCATAGTGACTTTAAAATTGCAACGTTGAGCTGTTTAAAGCAATAATGTCTGTTAGGTGACCCTCACCTCGCAGGTCAGAGCATTCAGTCAAGTCTCCTCGCTTGCTCTCCTGTTGACACACTGTAACACAAGTTTATTAAAGGCAGGGGATTAGAAACACAAGAGGTATGAAATTTGGTATTAGTTCTTAGCAGGGTATTGACAGATGAGGGAGATGGCACAGTATTACTCTTGGTGTGTGTGTGTGTGTGTGTGTGTGTGTGTGTGTGTGTGTGTGTGTGTGTGGTGGTGTGTGTGTGTGTGTGTGTGGTCTGAAAGTACCAAAAGCCCCTGCAGAGAGGGAGAGCAAAGCAAATCTGTTCACCTGTGCATTCCCACCCTGCCAGTGACCGTGTGGCCGGAGGAAAACCAGTCTGGAACTAATTGGACATCAGTCAAAGCTTTTAGTTTTCTCTGCAACAACACTGCTGTCACATTTCTTAAAGTTTAGTTTAGTTCCCGAGTTTAGTTCTTCCATTTGATCCTTTTCAGGGACACACCGGTTGCTCTGCATACAAATATTCAACATGGAAACTGTTCAATGAATACACACACAAAGTAAAACATGACTAAGACTTTTAATAAAGCACATCTTCCTGCAAGATAGCTGCCCCTTCAGATCCAACATAAAATGAAATAAAGAAATAAAATACAAATAGTGGGGGTGTTAGCTAAGGCCATAGTGACTTTAAAATTGCAACGTTGAGCTGTTTAAAGCAATAATGTCTGTTAGGTGACCCTCACCTCGCAGGTCAGAGCATTCAGTCAAGTCTCCTCGCTTGCTCTCCTGTTGACACACTGTAACACAAGTTTATTAAAGGCAGGGGATTAGAAACACAAGAGGTATGAAATTTGGTATTAGTTCTTAGCAGGGTATTGACAGATGAGGGAGATGGCACAGTATTACTCTTGGTTTTGTGTGTGGTGTGTGTGTGTGTGTGTGTGTGTGTGTGTGTGTGTGTGTGTGTGTGTGTGTGTGTGTGTGTGTGTGTGTGGTGTGTGTGTGTGTGTGTGTGTGTGTGGTGTGTGGAAGCCAGGCTCAAGCAGCGATGGGGCCCTCATCCTGTTTTTTTTTTCTTGATGCCACAGTAATATGTAGTCTCAAACCTGCTGTTCTGTTGCATTCTGTCTTAAGCCTTCCAACGTTTCTCCAGCTGTTACATTTGGCTGGATCTGCTTCTCAACTCAGCAGCAGTCTACGCAGGGATACAAATTATAATACTACAGGTTTAAAATGGTTTACCACATTCATTCTGATCACCGTAGGAACTTTATAGGTAGCAGTCTGAAAAAACACACTGTATGCTTGAACATTTCCAGGCCATAAGGACAGACATGTCATTCTGGTATATGGACAAGTAACACACTTTGACAGATGTTGAATAATACTGGGATAATATTAACTAAGTTCATTATGTACCATAAAAGTACACTTGTGATAGAGTAGATGACGATGACCAGATATAATGACTAGTTATAATACAGTGAAATTAACCTAAAACAGCATTACATATTTAATGAAGGATCCCCCAGAGGCAGTGGGAACATTGTGCAGAGGGCCAAAAAAAATCTACAAAATAGATGGGCGACAAATTAAAGGCAAAACCTTTATAAATAGTGAAAAAAAATGATGAATGCAGATGCTTCCACACACGTGCATTGCATACAATTAAGCAATTAACATTTAGGGTCAGTGCAAATCGATACAAAGTTGTTCTTAGTCATCATCTTTAACCTATGACTAAACATTTCTATCCTAATGGGAGTGCTCTCTTTTTTCAGATGGAAATCACTCCATCCATAGGGCACGAGGGGTCACTGAATGGTTTGATGAATATGGAAATTATGTGAATCATATGCTATGGCCTTTAGAGTCACCAGTTGTGTCACCAGTCTGTATACATAAAGAAGAGAGGTCCTGATATGGATCCTTGGGGCACCCCACCAACCTCTTAAATGATCCCAACAACATAGTCCCTGACTGCTGATACAAAGCAAAGTTCTTGTAACATCATCTGAGTGGGCCCCTGGGCACAAACTCTTAAAGGGCCCCCCACTCCTCCCTATCCAGTCAGGTACACTGACTTTTCCCCACAGATACATACAATTAATGGCAAACAAATGTCCGGTGTGCCCGTGCAGTCATCCACCCCTGATGTAGAGAGGCCTTTCTCTAGCTTCATTTCTAGTTGTGGATTCTTATACAGCATCATTTGAACAGTGTTATCCCCCCTAGCAACACTTTCCTAATAAATGGTGCTTTTTGCCTTTTTTTCTGCTCCCTCGGTAACATTCGTCCAAACAACATTCATGCTGTTTGTCAGAGTTGGCAGCAAACTGAATTGTTTGTTCTGTGTCAGCGTCGAGGCATTTCTGTTTTAATTTCATTCTTAAGACGAATGTGTTTGTGTGTGTGAGGGTGTTACCTTACCCAACACAACCCAAAACAGTGTGTGACAACTTGGTAAATGTGATTTCTCAACCTGTCTTTTCTTCTTTTTTTCTCTCTCTCCCTTCTTTTCATTGTTCACAGGCCGACTGTCGGTCCAGGGAATACCTTCGCATACACTTCCCCGCTGCAGATACGTGAGTCGAAGGATGAGGTAGGTGACAAATTACATCACACACCAGTGGGTTCTCATAGGCCGATGTGTACACTCACACAAATAACCTGGTAGTTCGGTACACGGATTGAGTGATTTACACGGTCGCAAAATAGGCTTAAGACTCACGGGAAGTGGCTCACTGAGGAATCTCCCTAAATCCTCAATTAAAGCCTCCTGCGAGAAAGTCTCATCATGTTCATCTAATTGGCTATTCAGATTAAGCAAATTTATTTTAGAGGAGGATAAGTACTCTGGTACATTCAGAAAAACTGAAGATTGTTTCTGCTTTGCCAGAAAAAGATTTTTTCTCTAAATTTCGTCTCTCTGCGTTATTAGTTGGAGCGCAGTGGAGAGAGAGAGAGAGGAAGGATGAAACGAGATATCAGTTTAAATCAAACCTGTGATATGAAACTCATGCATTACAATGACTGCATATAGTCGACATAGCTTAGTTCCTGATCTATGTGAAGAATAATTTTTTTCAGCTTTATCCCCATATCAGCGGCAGTCTGGGATTCATTTATTTGCTCGGCTGGGTTTTCGCCAGGGCACTGTAAACCTCAGTGGCGGACTCAGGGGGGGGGGGGCAGGGGGGGCGACCGCCCCCCCTCGTGGCTCAATGGTTGAAAAAGCGCGCTAAAGTGCCCTCAAGAGTGGTGAAAACGAGAGGAAATGCCTTATTTGCTGCCCTTTTCACATGCAAAACATGATTGGGTGCCCTCTAGGATGCCCCTTCATACAATAAATGATGATGATCTCTTATAATATTATTAGCGACTGAAGGCTATTTACTTTTTATACAGTCACATGACAATTGTATAGAAAACCGACGTGATAATGTTAAGTCCAGCAGTAATCATACATGCTCACAGTTTCAATAAGCACTGCATAACATTTTGAATTGCACTACTCTTATAGACTGTAAAAGAGGGGTACTACAACCGCTAATAGGGATGCTAAAGGAACACTAGAGCAGAGAGGTGTATATCTCCTGCTCTGTCCGCAGCTGGGAGGGACTGCTGCGCGAGGACTCTGCCGCTTGTCAGTGCTCTGGGAAGGGGGAGGGGCAGCGGAGGCACCCGCTGATCGTTGATTAGAGTAAAGAGCGATACTTGAGCGAAAAAGTCACCAATAACACCAGAAAAAGTACCGGCGGGCTTGAATTAGTTCTATAGCGTTACGCATGCGCACGAGCTGTGGGCGTGTTTGGCCGATATCGGCATGTTTGGCCGAGCTGCATTGCCAAGTGGCAGCGGCTGCATCTGGACCATATTGTCCTATTTGGGCGATTCTGACCCACAATCCAGTGCGCACGTGAAGTGACGTCACATCGACGAAGCCTCCATATGAAAACAAACAGGGATGCGACGGATATAAAAGCAAGAGACAAGATCAAGGCGCAATCTTATGATGAAATAGTAAAGTATGTCCCAATAGTATGCATACTGCATCCTATCTAGATTATTTTTATCGTCAGATGTAGTTTGTAGAATAGAAAAAAGAAAGAGTATGCGATTCAGAACGCAACCTGGGTGTACAGTGCATTTCCCAGTTTTCTCCGGCGAATCTACAATCGTCCAATCAGCGAACAGAGCGAGTGGCTGAGAACGATGACGTCGAAGTCACGCTCCAGTTTCAGTTGAATGCTGCGTTCCTTAATACTCGGAAGAAGGAGATTTCCGACTTGGTAGTTCCGAGTTCCGACCTGTCTGTGTTCCAGTCAGGCCTGCCCACACTAATGGCTGGGCCCCCTCCAGTCAATGGGTCCCCCTTACCCATACTTTACTAGTATCAATGCGTGTAAGTGCGCTCATCCCTAAATAAACACATAGTATTTGCAGAGAGACTAACTATGTTATCAACCAGGGACTTGCGGGGAAAGTTTGGGGAGCAAGGACTCATTATTATTTTAAAATAGTAGCACATTTCTGCTTAGCCCGGGCCAAGCTTTTTTTTTCCTGCACATTACAACAAATCATTAGAAATCTTTTGGTGGTATTGTTGAAATAAATAACAATTAAAAATCATCAAAATTCTTCACACAAAAATGAAAAAAGGTGGTTCCCTACACCATCTACCTTCAAAACTATAAAGTTGGCCTATGTTTGGTTGCAACATATACGCTTAGTTCATTCTGCTCTCATCACTGCAAAAGCACTGACATGTTTACTGAGAAAGTGCAAACATTACTGAAATTATTACAAACAAGTTCTTAAACTTTGAATTTAAATCTGTTCCTTTAATTATGTCCAACTTCTTGGTGCCTCGTATCTTTCTTTGCATTAAGAACTTTTTAGTTCTATTTTTATTTTTAGAAAAAATACAGAAAGCAGGACCTTGGTGTTTACGGCAATAATTAAAACGATAGTTACGTATGTAACTACGGTTCTATGAGTTCCGGATGACCGCCAGAGGCGGTGCTTTCAGCACTGGATGTTCCATCGCGCGCATGCGCAGGTCGAGATCTTATACCAAAATAGTCACCCGTGACACCTGGGTGACCCGGGAATATGTATATATTCCGGAAGTCACTCTAGGATCTGTTCCAACTGGATCTTCTCGTGGTATCTGAGAAGTCTGAGTGACAGAGAACTCTGGCGGTCATCCGGAACTCATAGAACCGTAGTTACATACGTAACTATCGTTCTATTTCGTTCCTACTGACCGCCAGAGGCGGTGCTTTCAGCACTGGATGACTTATACCAGAAAGGTCACGAAGAGTACTCATCAATTAGGGCTTACAGCCGTCAACAAGACAGCCGCCATCCCACAGGATGAGGAGCAGAAACATTTACTCTGTAGAGCCGCGCAAACGTACATGATGAAAACCATGTAGCCGAGGCGCAAATGTCCTGACGTTGAACCCGCTTCAAGGCAGCCCAAGATGTAGCCATACTCCTGGTAGAGTGGCACTCAACGGCCAAGGCATGGGGAGCCCCTGTGCTCTATATGCATTCAAGACCACATCCACAAGTCAGTGGGAGTGTCTCTGTTTGGACAGGGCAGCCCCCTTCCTGCAGCTCCCATAGCAGACAAAGAGGTTATTTGTCTTACGCAAGCTGGTTATTGCCACAACATATGCCCCAAGCGCCCGCACCGGGCACAGTGGGTCTGACATTCTTCCTGCACCCCTGGTGAGCCCAGGGGATTAAAAGCAGCCAACTCGATCGATTGGTTTACATAGTGGGGAGACAATTGTTTGGATAGGAAGGATGGATTTGGCGAGAGCACCACTCCTGACCCTTCTACATGCCAGCGCAAACGCGCCTGGCTCACTGACAAGGCATGGAGTTCACCGACCGTTTGCAGTTGCAATGGCAAGGGCGAATGCCGTCTTCATAGACAGCCGCGTCAGGTCTGCCTGACTCAGCGGCTCAAATGGGGGTAGACCTAAGGCCCTCAGGACTACTGCAAGTCCCATGATGGTGCCCTCAGGGGTCGTGGTGGCTGGATGAAGCCTCTGGCCTCCCTTCAGTAACTGCCTGACTAGGTAGTGGGACCCTACCGTCTGGTTATCCACCCTTGCATGTGCGGCCGATATCGCAGCCACATAAACGCGCAGGGTGGAAGCAACTCTCCTGTTGCCCACACAGACTGCAGAAAGTGTAGTATCAATCTCAATGAGCAAGTCCCTTGGACTTCGCCATGTGTCATGCACTACTGTGCAAACAACTTCCACCTGTCTGTATAGAGCCATATAGCGGAGAGTGCCCCTGAACTTAAAACAGGTCTGGACCTCTGACTGGTCGCAATACGTCAACAGTGGGTCCTGGCTATCAGGAGCCACACGCCCAGCTGCAGGCGCCCCGAGTTTGGGTGCCCTACATGTCGTATGCCCACCTGAGACAGAAGTTCCTGTCTCTCTGGAAGGCACCAGGGGACTCCTTTGAGGAGTTTTAGTAACGCTGGGAACCATGGCCTTCCTGGCCCATGTGGAGCCACCAAACGTAGGCTGTAACTGCAATGCTGGACCCCGTCCAGTGTTACCAGTAAAAAGAGAATTAGAGGAAATACATAAAGCAGGCTGACTGGCCAAGCATTAGCCAGAGCATCCTGCCTTAGGGGACTGGTCCTCTCCACTCTAGGAGAACCAAGGGGGACAGTGGGTCATCTCTTCGGAAGCAAAGAGATATGCCACCGCCCTGCCATACTTGCCCCAATCATGCCTACCACCTCCGGATGGAGTCTCCACTCCCCGGGGGGTGGCCCTTGGCAAGAGAGAAGGTCTATCGCTGTGTTCCAGACACCTGGAAAGCTTAGATAATGGTAGAGCACCCCCATAAGGAGCCCTTGCGTAACCCGCAGGCCCTGCTCCGATCTGGTGCCCACCTGGTGGTTGAAGCCTGAGTGCTAAGAACCCTGCAAGGAGTTCCAGCCTAACGTGCTCCAGTCTCTGCTGGGCATCCCACTGGCCTACGACCGTCCTGTCCTAATAGACTGCGTCCCAGTCTGACAAGGAGGCGTCTGTCTCTACAACCTCACACCGGGAGATTCCTCCCTAAGGGCGACCCTGCAATCAGGGATGCCCTCTCTCTCCAGGGTCTGAGGGCCCGAAGGCACTGCCCAGACACCCTGACCATCTTGCGTCTCTGCCACTTGGGGTCCAAGTGGAGACCATTCGCCCAGATCTGAAGAGAACTCACTTTGAGGAGGCCTAGTCGGACCCTCCTGGATGCCGAGGTCAGCATACTTATCAGTCAAAGGAAGAGGCTGTATTCCAGCAGCCTCCCCTGCATGAAGTGCTGTAGTAGCTGCCGAATGGTAGCTACGAGCTCTGGAGAAAGGCAGGCTCGTATGGCCGCCGAGTCGAGCACCAGCCCCAAATAAATCACAACCCAACACATGGTGTAAGGTTGCCCTTTGTAAGATTGATCGTAAGGCCAAGCCTGTTCCCGGCTGGCTAAGGAGCGTGGCTGTGTCCCTGACCGCCTGCTCCTGAGTTGGGCGCTGAGCTGTAATGGCGACAGGGATGCTGCCACACACTGTTTAATATACGCAGAGCCAGGGACGGCCCAACGGAAGAACCCTGAAATGCACCTCGCCCAGAAATGCAAAGGGGAGGACCACCTGTGGCATTGGGCAGTAGGGACCTGAAAGTAGCATCCTTCAGGGCTATTGACACAACCCAGTCCGCCTGAGCGATAGACTGGAGGCCACCTGCAACACGCAGCATGTGGAAAGGAAGAACCGTGAGGCACCGATTCCGCCCTCTTAGTCCAGAATGGGACGAACCCGCCCCACTTCCTTGGTACCTGAAATTAGGCTGAGTAGAACCTACCGAGCATCGAGTAGCACCCCCAGGGACTCTGGGGGAGGCTGGAGGCTGGACGCCGACTTCCTGGCACCTGAAAAGCCGACCGTAGCGCTGTGTTACGGCGCTGTTCAGAATGTGCTGAGAAGCACTGGCCCCTTGATTGCCCACCTGGACATTGTTGAAGATATTGGCACGGGGTACCACAGAGGTTCCCGGCCTGGAATCAGGCAGAGGCGCACGTCGCAGCGTGCCACTACTGTCTAGCCTGGTCAACCTGAACACTTCGCACCGGGGCCTGAAGCGTGCGGCCTGGGATCACTGGAAGAGAACGGAGGGTCTGTCGACACACCTCCGACTGGGACGCACAGTTGGCATCAACCTGCCTAGCTCCCTAAGACATAATGCAAAGTCTGCAGTGAAGCATCACTGAGGGTCCGTGCTGAGTGACCAGCACCTGACCCTGTATGGTTTGCGACCGAGCCAGGACTGTGTGAGAAAGCAAATTCCCAAGACGTCCCACACGGGCAGCAATGTCGTAACTCCTAGTAAGGAGGTCGTATGTAATCTGGCACTGGGGCCGAGGGCAGCGCACATCGGTTCTCAGAGCCTCGTCTGGGGAGACAACCAGGGATGCTATAGCAGGCTCAATCGGAGCTAACCAGTCCAAGCCCTAACTATCAGCATTGTGCATGGCTGCCAGAGCTCTGCTGTCACTAGTGTGATGAAAGAGCCCTTAAATCTGGAAAGCCTCTACGGAGCTCTGCTTTCGAAGTGAGGCTCAGAGGGAGGCCCAGAGAAAACGGAGTATTGAGGGCCCGCCGAAAAAAGGCATTCACAGGTGCAGATGAAACCAGAGCTTCATCTAGCCCAATACTTGGCAAGTCACAGACGGACTCTGACCCTCTAGCCGAGCTGCCCACCTGTATAACATTACAAGACGCAGCTGTGGACAGCATGTCATCCCCTGAGTAGGAAGGATGCACAGCCGCAAGGCTACTCACTGCAGCTGGTACCCTGAGCTGGTTGGAGGCAAGTAGGAGAGTTTCTACCTAGCAAGCCTCAGTGCCTGAGGCATGAAACTACGGTTCATGCATGGTTCATCTGACAGTGCTTCCCTCAGGTGCTCACCCCGAGACCTGCAGGGCACTTGTCATGGCCATTCTCCACCGTAGGGAGGCCATGAAGGCATCACAATTATGGTTGTTTAGTATGTCAGCAATTTAGCAGGCTAGGCTAAATGAATTAGTAGCCTGCTCAACCGAGCTTCAGGTGCAAGCACCAGAGCAACGGAGCGACACCCCTAAAAGTAACAGTGACGGCGACTTTAGGAGGCCTAAGCTGCTCATTGTCGAGCCAATTAAAATATGCATCTGTTAAAGGTATGCAACCGGGCTTCAGGCGAGAGCAAACCGAGCCACGGTGCGATACCGCTAGAATAAAACAGTGGCGGTGTAAAACTATGCTGCCCACTGGCGAGCATAATTACAGTAGGCTTTAGGCAATCGAGCTTTAGGCGAGAGCCCCGAGCAACAATGCGACCTGTTGTGTAAAACTATGCTGCCCACTGGCGAGCATAATTACAGTAGGCTTTAGGCAATCGAGCTTTAGGCGAGAGCACCCAAGCAACAATGCAACCTGTTGAGACAATTAAAATATGCATCCGATTAAGGTATGCAACCGGGCTTCAGGGCGAGAGCAACCAAGCCACGGTGCGACACCGCTAGAATAATACAGTGGCGGTGTAAAACTATGCCGCCCACTGGCGGGCAAATACAGTAGTCTGTGCTGACACGACAACGGTGTGACAGCCAAAATAACACAGTGAAGGTGACCCTTGGAAACACAAGACGCTCACTGGCTAGTAGCAACTAACGTATGCAACCGGGCTTCAGGCGAGAACAACCGAGCCACTGTGCGACACCGCTAGAATAATACAGTGGCGGTGTAAACAGGCCCCCAGGATGCTGCCTTCTCCGAGCAGCCAGCATGGACTAGTGGCCAACCCATTAGTACTGCATGCTGTGAATGGGAGCTCATTTTCCTGAAAACCCTTATGGCAGATTTTCCCGTCCACACCAATACAAGCGGCGAACAAGATTGTGTCGCCGCAAAAATTCTCTGGATATCATCAAGCGTTTTATTAGCCCAACGGCTTTTAACGGCTTTCAGTTTGTTTTCGAGGGAGGAGGAGCATGGTGCCAGGGCTCTCATGAAAGCAATATGGCAGCTTCCTTGTTGCTTCTCTGCGCCAATGAGAAGCTTTCATAGGAATGAATGGGCGCCATTTTTCAATACGGTGTCCATTTCTTTATATGTCCATGGGTGTAAAACTATGCTGCCCACTGGCGAGCATAATTACAGTAGGCTAGGCAATCGAGCTTTAGGCGAGAGCACCCAAGCAACAATGCAACCTGTTGAGACAATTAAATATGCATCCGATCAAGGTATGCAACCGGGTGGTAGGATGGCCTAGAGGTCCTAAGGTGGCCGACCAGTAACTATGAGGTCGCTGGTTCGATCCCCGGCACCGGACAGGAGGGCTGTGAGTCGTAAAACTAGCAGAGGCTGGTATTGTGTCTACGGTGCCCACCATCTCTACCATTGTGTCCTTGAGCAAGACACTTAACCCCAAAATTGCTCCAGGGGCGCTGTACTGCGGCTGACCCTGCGCTCTGACCCCCTCTGAAGTGCTTCTGGTAACTTGAGAGGGGATATGCGAAAAGACAAATTTCAATGTGCCTCGTGTACAACTGACAAATAAAGATAACTTAACTTAACTTAACCGGGCTTCAGGCGAGAGCACCCGAGCCATGGTGCGACGCCGCTAGAATAAAACAGTGGCGGTGTAAAACTATGCCGCCCACTGGCGAGCATAATTACAGTAGGCTAGGCGATCGAGCTTTAGGCGAGAGCACCCAAGCAACAATGCAACCCCCTAAATAACACAGTTCAATTGAATTCAGCTTATTTAAGAAGGGGACAGTGTCAAATTAATAAAACACATGATCATACATGGGTTAAAAAGATAGAATTAGCCAAATGCTATTCTCTATCTGTAGTAGTCCCCTGGCAGTGTCAGCGGCTCTAGGTAACCCCAGCCGCCCACTGGAGAGCAAATCAACGAAGGCTAGGCAATCGAGCCTCAGGCGAGCACACCCAGGCAACAATGCGCCTTAAATAACTCAGTGACAGCAACACTTGGGTCCCAAGACGTTCACTGGCGCAACTAAAGTAGCCTATGCAACCAGGCTAAGGCGCGAGCTACCGTGCAACGGTGCGACACGGCTATAATAATACAGCGGTGTGAAACTAAGCTGCCAACTGGCGACACACTACAGCAGCCTACACACGTGCAACAGTGTGACACGGCTAAAATCACACGGTGAAGGCGATTTAGGAAACTAATTAGCCCACCGGCGAGCAATACAGCAGCATACAGTGTATACAACAGCATACTAGTGTGTGGCACGGCTCACCCACTGGTAAGCAAATAAAGTAAGCTATGCAACGCAAGGCTTAGGTGAGAGCACACGACTGGTGCGAACAGCTCAAATACAATAGTGAAAGCGACTTCTGACCCGAAGCTGCCCACTTGACGAGTAGCCTCTCGCTCTAGGCGATGCTACAAAATACTGTGGCGGCGGCTTGGACTCTCCCCAAGCCGCTCGCTGTCGATTAAATCGAAGTAAGCAACCGGTCGGGGCGATCTCTCTACGTAGCACCCGAGCACAGTCAACAATGCTAGAAAAACAATACATTCGAGCATACCGGGCTTGGCGAAACACACAAGCACCGGTGAGAACCCCCGGGGGGAATAACACGGCGACTGTGAAACCAGCCGCCGCTTGACAAGCTCAATTAAAGCAAGGTGGAAAGGTGATATTAGCTTCCGCGATAGCCGCCGGCTACGCGTAGCCCTCACACTTACTCACCCCCTGACCCCGGCCTCAGCCGAAGTCGAACGAATTGCAAGTCGCAGCCTTTGGAGGACGAAGTCAAATCGAAGCCCCAACCCTTAGGTTACAAAGCTACTTGCGACAAGCTAATGGTATATACACAACAATATGTGTGACCTGCTAGCACGAGAAGATAGAAGGAACAGATCCTAGAGTGACTTCCGGAATATATACATATTCCCGGGTCACCCAGGTGTCACGGGTGACTATTTTGGTATAAGATCTCGACCTGCGCATGCGCGCGATGGAACATCCAGTGCTGAAAGCACCGCCTCTGGCGGTCAGTAGGAACGAAATAGAACAGGATGATGCTGCTCTTCAGCTTCATTGTGGTATGACTCAGCTGGTTGGTCGATTGGCCAGGTTTCTGAAAAAACTGGTCAGACCTGGCTGGCCGTGTCAACCTGAAGACTTATGTCAAAGCCTTTAGAAGTTATTATCCCCAAAGGGAAATTCTTCATCACAAAAATGTACGGTATGGTAAGAGAGAATTTAAACCCGCTTGTAAACTCAGGAAAATGACAGAGTAATGACAGAGTAACCCGAAAAGGTCCAACTAGCTCATCTTTAAAGGCAACTATTAGTATCTTTAAAGATGAGCTAGTTGGACCTTTTCGGTTTGAAGAAGGCCTCAAAATCAACTCCCAAACCTACTGCCAGTTTCTAGAAGATACTTTCTTCAAGCAGTGGTACAGGAAAAAGTCTGCATCTTTCAAGAAGACCCCAATTTTAATACAGGACCATGCTCTATCACATGCATTGCAGTACTCAATTGCATAGCTAGCCAGTAAAGGCCTTAAGGATGAAAAAAATAATGACATGACCCCCTTCTTCACCTGACTTAAACCCTATTGAGAACCTGTGGGCCCTGCTTAAACGGGATATTTACAGTTAAGGAAATCAGTACACCTCTCGGAACAGTGTCTGGGAGGCTGTGGTTGCGTACATCTCAGGCAAATAAAAATCCAGTATCTCAAAATATATGAATATTACATGAATAAAATGAATACAGAAAGAGTATTAATTGTATTTTACAATAGAGACAGTGCATGAAATAGGCCACGCCCATCGTGGGGAAAACCGTTGAACACCGTTCCATTCACTTTGTATTGAAGGAGACCTGTCTTCTGCAAACAAACTTAATTAAAACTTAATCAAACATCCATTTAACAAAAAAACTTTACTTTCTTTAAAGCCACAACTCTTGTCTGTCTATACGAGCTGTTTTTGTGAAAAATTATTGAGTAATTTTCAATATTGAGGTGTTTTTCCCTCCGACCTGGCGAGGATGGAGTATACGTGAGGGTTAGCCTACAGCAGAAGGCTAACAATTAGCATAAGCATAATTAGTTAAGAGTTTTGTCTTGATATTGAAAATTACTCAATCATTTTTCACAAAAACAGCTCGTAAAGACAGACAAGAGTCGTGGCTTTAAAGAAAGTAACATGTATTTGTGAAAGGCATGTCATATTAAGTTTTTATTAAGTTTGTTTGAAGAATACTGTGTCGTTCAATACAAAGTGAATGGAGCGCTGTGCATTGTTTTCCCCCACGATGGGCGTGGCCTCCGATTATGACGCGTTCCGCTCTGTCTCTATGGGCTGTTTTGCTACGTGTCTGTGTGTGGTTGAACAAACTGTGTTATAAGTATGAGTGTATGGGAGGAGCCATTTAAAAAAAAAATCCTACCAAGCAATTATGAAAGACAGGTGGAGGCGATGACAGTTTGAGTGTTTAAGTTACACCTGTGCTATTTGTACAATTCCAGGAACCCAACGAGACACAATATGCAAATCTTCCTCTGAGCTAAGTCACATACCAAACGTACAGCACGTTGTTACCGCTCAAAAAGCACACGTGAATGTGTCGGTATTTAGAGTGCACCTGTGGATTCATCATACCTAAACACAGACCACGCCCTGTGCTGGGGCCTCATATTTATATTAAAAACAAATATAATATATATGTATATATATATAGGGGAAAGTGGGGTGAGTTGTGCAACTTTTTACTCAAAGTGATTTTAAAGTGAGGCCTTGACAGTTATGTCTCCAACTCAAATATGTACATATATTTCAGGATGTTGTGCATCCCTGGCAATAAAAACTTTGGATCTGGAATAAACTGTTTAAAGAAATATAGCTTTCGGAAAAAAAGTTGGGGTGATTTGTGCATTTGGAGAAAATAAGGTGGGGTGAATTGTGCCAATTTATATATCTCAAAAACTGTAATGCAAGACAAATCCATTAGACAATCACTTATTTAAGGTGTATTTAAAGTAAATAAAGTAAATAGTTGACAAAGATTGAAGGTACATTTTCTTAAACAAGGCCTAGCAGATCTAGGTGGTTTTGCCTGCAAAGCTCACAATGACAAAGTCACCATCATCATCTTTCTGGCCATCTGAACTCTCATCAGTGGTGTCGTTAAGTGGAATTGAGATGTCACTCTCTTCTGAGCTACTGTAGACAATCACTTTCTTTTGGTGACCAGCGTATACAGCCATGCCACTGGCACGACTCTCAGAAATGTACTTTGCACTAGTGGCTCCGTGCTTGTGGAACCAACTGCCACCTGACAAATGTGATTCCCCCTACATTTCTGCCTTTAAATCAAGGCTCAAAACCCATATGTACACCCTGGTGTTTCCTCCCCATTAACCTCTGCACTACTTATTTACCTCTGCACTACTATCTGTGTTTATGTGGATGTATGGGCTTTACGTCTTTTATTTTGGTTATTGTTATTTTACCTTCATTGTTTACCTACTGAATGCACTATGTACAGCACTTTGGACAGTGCAAACTGTCATAAATGTGCTTTTATAAATACATTTTACTTACTTACTTACTTATAACTCACCCAGGCACTTTGGCACAAATCACCCCATCCCCAGAATTTTGGATAATAGGCATGATGCAGCAATTTAGGGCTGACATCGTGCTAACTATATAGACTCAAAGTGTAGCATACCAATGCACTAAAACATGTGTCAAATGTTTTCAAACGTGTCTATAATTGTTCAGACACAATAATCAAAAAACCTTGATCATGGAAATTTTACTTTGAAAGGCAAAACACAGTTTTTTTTAGCTTAAATGTGCTTATATCTTATTCCTTGTGTCTCCCTTCTTTACAGGATGAGTCAAATGGATGGCTCTTCTTAAATATGTGGTCACATTTCCAATTTCTTCCACGGTTTTCTAGAAACAAGGGGTTTTGCAACTTCCAAAATGCACAACTCACCCCACTTTCCCCTATATATATTTTTGCACATATTAAGCGCAAATACAGTGCCACAGTGTAGCGGTCTCAAGCAGTTCACAAGGCCCCTCGAGTCAGTGCTTAGAACACTAGTCCATTGTTGGCTTGACTTTTTTTTTGTTATTCTCAATTTATCTCAGATGTTGTTGGTTGTTCTTGTCATGCCCGCTAAGGTGTGCGCACGTTTGCAGATATTCAATAGATCAGTTTTTAATGTAGCCTACTCCACAATTGTATATTATCTAGACACTTTCTTTAAAAAGGTTGGTAACACTTTACAATAAGGTACACAAAAAAAGAGTAGTTACACTTTTAAAAGGGTAGTTTACCTTTTAAAAAGGTTAGTTTACCTTTTTAAAAGGTTAGTTCACCTTTTTAAAAGGTAAGTTTACCTTTTATAAGTTACCTTAAAAGGTAAGTTCACCTTTTAAAAAGGTAAGTTCACCTTTTAAAAAGGTAAGTTTACTTCTATTTACCTTTCAAAAAGGTAGTTTACCTTTTAAAAGGGTAGTTTACCTTTTAAAAAGATTAGTTTACCTTTTTAAAAGTAGTTTACCTTTTAAACTACTCTTTTTTGAAACGTAAACTACCCTTTTTCGAAAGGTAAACTAACCTTTTTAAAAGGTAAACTTACCTTTTATATAGCCTAAATTCATAAATATTGTTAATAAATAGATGCAATGTGTTGTGTGATTTTCATCAGTAGCCTAGAGTAGACCTTGATTCTGCGCTTCAAAGCCACTAACTGTTCTGTAATACACTATCGCCGACACAGCTGGCGTATTTTTTTTATTATTTATTTATACATTTTTTGATTGGCGTGATTTTCGGCAAACCACACATTTTTTGGGTGGTCACAAAAAATCAACAAAACCCACCTCGTGTATTTGAACCAATGACGGTGCATTCTATTTTGCGCACGCCATGAAAATTAGATAAAGTAACAATGCTGCGCGACGCAAATAAACCAAACTACAAAGTGCCACAAGTAAGTCTACATGGAGATGTAACAGGTGCCCCGAACGGGGCCTTCCAGGCAGCGCTGCCTTTAAGGCTCCGCTGGGGGAACAAAACACCATCGAGTTACAACCATGTGTTAATGTCCCTTTATTTTTTCGCCCCTGCCCTTCAAACAATCTGAGTCCGCCACTGGTAAACCTAGATCTGGCTTGCGTGGTTAATGCCGGATTGCGGGCAGAGTTTTTACAGTCTATGGGCAGCATGGCAGCTACCTCACTGTTGTGACATTGTAGCAGCGGGACGCAGTGTAGCCCTCTGCTTCATTCAATGAAGAGGTAAAAGGCCACGCAATAGGCGCGTGCCGACATTTTTCACCAGACTCTTGGCCAAGGTGACTACACACGGCGGTTTATCTCTCGCACGGAAATGATGATTCTGTCGACCAATCAACTGGTCGCAGTGTGTAGCTCCAACCTTTTGGGACGGCTTGGTACCTTATGAGAGAGTGACAAAAAATAGGTATGACACTGTTTGCTTATTTTGACAGTGGAAACGCAAATATATGCGTGCTGCTGACTGAGCCGCACCGAACTGAACTGAACCACACCGCTCAGTGAAAAAGAGGCTTAAGATGGCAGCTTCAACTCAGGCGTCCTGTTTGTGTGACTGTACTCACACCTCCATCTTACTGCAGCAGGGGGGGGGGGGGGGTTTGGGGGGGCAGAGAGGTTTAAGACTTTAAGAGCCTTTGACATGTTCTCTGCATTTTGGGAGGGGGGGCGGAGGTGAAACCAGGACGCCTGAGATTCAGCCTTCTTTCAGTCAGAAAGAGGGAGGGAACGTTGAGGGGAGAAAAAGGTCCTTTGATCCTGTGATTCTCATCTGAAATAACAGGCAGCGCTGCTCACATAGAACCTACCTACCTCATTACCGATCAAAGACGCAGACCCTTAGTGAAAACTCAGTCATCATTCGCTCCTTTACCCTCCAAACTAGAATATTTTCAAATATTCACAGTATCGAACACTCTGGAGCTGCTGGTGTGAGCTCACACTCTCAGGTTTGTTCACAGTTGCTCACACGCAAGCAGTGTGTGTGTGTGTGTGTGTGTGTGTGTTGTGTGTGTGTGTGTGTGTTGCCCTCTCACATCCCTCATACCCCAATGGGAGTCATAATGGGATGTCCGTGTTGATCCGCGGAGGAGCTCCCTGACATGGTGAATCCTCCTCTCGCGCTGCGCTCTTTGATCAGCCTCTCTACAAAGAGACGGAGACAGGGAGAGAGGCTTTGTGCTGAGTCGGCAGGGCTGTAGCCGGTTCCTCTAGGCCTTAACCCAGCTTTACCCTCTCTCTCCCTCAACAGGCTGCAGGCACGTTCTATCACACACACTGTACTGTATGGTGCTGCAGCTGGGTCTGGTGAGCTACGCACTTCAGGCACACTGTATGTCCACTTCATTTACGTAATGTATAATAGCAGGACTGTAATTCATGTCTGCGCATCACAAAGTTTGCTGATTTATTTTGTTAGCTTTGATTGTCTGGTCAGAATAGCCCAAAACACAATAGATATTTCACTGAAATTGAGTGGAAATGAAGGACTTTGCCATTATATTAGTTTTTGTTGCAGGTTCTTCCAACATGTGTTATAACAAAGTGCTTAATGTTTTGAAGTAGAGCCTGAACCGTGTCGATCCATGCCTCAAGTCGACTTTATTTCTCTTTTAGAAGACCATTTTTTCTTATCATGTGCGTGACTGAATTGGATTGATTATGAATAAGTCCTTGGCAGGATTTTGTTATTCAAAAGAAATCAAAGCCCCCATTCAGCCAGTCAGCAGCTCTGACTGTCTTTGTGTGTATTTACATACAGATCTATGTCTGCTTGCAGATTTAACTTTATAATTTATAGATATTATCTATTATTGAGATGTAGAGGATTGTGTGACCTTGGTAGAGGCGTGTGCTTTTATTTTATTTTTTTTATATATATTTTTTTGAGCATTTTTATGCTTTATTTGATAGTGCAGAGAGACAGAGGTGAAATGGGGCAGAGAGGGGAATGACATGTCTGCTGCTGGGCCCGGCCCGGGGGGGGACGCCCCGAGGCGTGTGCTTTCTGAGTACTTTGGCGTTTTGTTTTAGCTAGAGATGTTAGAGGCTTTAGAGATGATAGGTCTGTTACGCGACAGTACAAAGTATGTGTTGAGGGGAAAAGGTTGGAGTAGAACATTATGTAGAAAAGTGAGTTGTATTGATTATTTCTTTCTCATGGGCCACCATGTGTGCAATGTTGTATTGGGACTTGTTTTCAGAAAGGTTAATATCTCTTTATCGTTGTCAATACAGAATATGTAGGTTGAATATCCCACTTCAATATAGCTCCGAGCTCTCCTGTAACTGAATGTCCGGTGTTCCAGTGCTCACTTGCAGATAGTCCTGGCCGGGGAGGGTGAGGGGGAGCTGGGGGACTGAAGGCCTGTGTGTCCCTGGGTGGTGGTGGAGGAGAAAGAGAGTTTCTGTCAAAGAGACAGACATGAAAGACAGAGCAGCAGGAGAGCAGATGAAGAGATCCCAACAGTGGAGGGAAACAGACAAGGTGTAGAGTGAGGAGGAGAGCAAGAGCGCTGAAAATCAATGTCGGTGGATAAAATCTTATCAGTGGTTAGTGTGTCGGGGTGATATGCTGTTTTTTTATACAGTGTGTAGAATATACTGGCCTTTTTCAGAAAAGACTTGGAAGGAGAAATGGAATATAATATGCATAGGGGAGAACGGGGTAATCTGAGGCACTTTTTACATTTGCTCCCCTCTAAGCGAGCTAAAATGATTTATCACTCAAATGTACACATTTCCCATTAAATCAGGATGTTTCCTAGAAATGGGCATTAGCAGATTTTTTTCAAGACAAAGGGCAGTGAAAATATGATTGTTTTGAAAAAAGTTGTCATGTGTCTCACTTTACCCCAGCCGTGGGGTTAACTGAGACGGACCAGAAAAATCAAGGGGGTAAACTGAACCACCCACTTTTTACACTCTGAAACTAGCATAACAACACAAATTGTAACAGTTAGAATCCTGACAGCTAGCTTCAAAACCAAATATTACAAAACTAATGTCGGACTAGTAACAGAATCATGGGGTTTGGTCAATTAAGCAAAACATTTTTCTAAACACTTGAAAGTAACTCTGATCAAATACAACATATAATTCATATTCAATAATTAACATTCAAATGACATATAGAACCAGATTGATTAAAACACAGTCTGGGGGTCAGAACACAGGACCCTTAGAGCCAGCTAGTGTCTGGGGGTCAGAGCAAAGGACAATCAGAACCAGAACAGTCTGGGACTCAGAACAGGACTAGACCCAGCTGTCATTTTCCATCTTTTGAGTCTTTTTTTCAGTATTTGTTTTATTGGGATCATTCATTGAATAAATACATATTTCTTAGAGTCTATTGATGTTAAAGGTCACTCTCCTGTCCCCCACATACATACGTGCCAAACCATGCCCTTGCTGACACCCATTCAACCATCAACTCCCACCTCCAGCCCACCATTGTCTTTTGTCTTTTCAAACTAGTCTCCTTGCTACCTCAAATATAATGGATTCATTAAAAAAAAACTTCCCCACAGCATTTGTCTCACTTTACCCCACTGCCACAATTTGAGAAAAAACTACCTCTCTCAGCAATTCAGGCTAATCTTCAGTTATCATCATCACATGGTTTCATATGTTGGTAGTTCATCAACATGTGTGATATAAGCAGTGGCGTAACTTTGATGTTCATATTGGTGGGACACATTTTGGCGAAACGTCACACAATTTGGCGAAACGCCCTCGCCCCAGATCCAGCATCCAACCGCTCACTAGTTTATTAACCAAACCAGTTTTATCATGTATCTATGTAGCCTACAGTTTAGTCAAGAGTGGCTATCAATCGTTTTGTACTAAAAAACGTATTATATTCATACATCATTGGCTGCTTATGTTTCACAGTAGGGCTGTCCCCGACTCGGAATTTCAGTTTACAAGTGAACCGGGGAGTTGGAGCGCAGCTGAATCGCGAGGGTGCTCGAGTCTCGACGAGCCGGTGAGAGAGAAACAACACAGAGCCGGTGACGGCTGCAGAGAATGGTGATTCGCGCGAGTAAAAAAGACAAGATGCTCGCGGTCTACGGGGGCTTAAAGGCCTACTTCACCGGTTGGAATATGAAGGTGTATTGAACTCGGAGATCCTATGAAGTATAAATGTGCAAAAAAAAATTAAATCGGATCATCCTAGCCTGAGAAAAGGCAGAAAGAGTGTTTTATGGTCTCACTGTCTAACCCTACATTTTCCAATGGATGAGTCATCCATTGGAAAATGTAGGGTTAGACAGTGAGACCATAAAACACTCTTTCTGTCTTTTCTCAGGCTAGGATGATCCGATTTAAAAAAAAATTGTACATTTATACTTCATAGGATCTTTGAGTTCAATACACCTTCATATTCCAACCGGTGAAGTAGGCCTTTAATTGTTTCCAAGGCGACCTATCTTTACTACAGCACATAGCAGAGCAGAATCAATAGGCCATATGGTGCGAAATTTGCACAGTGCTTTGGTTCTGCTTTCTCCTTTCCAGTGGCGTGGCGTGGGATTTTTTTTTGAGGAAGCCAAGTGAGACAACCCCTTTAATCTACATGTTTATTGGAAGGTGGGGGACAGAAAAGAGTAGGCTACGTCGCAGCTTGTATTTAATGTAACTACAAGAGCTACTATAGCGCCTGGTCACTTTACCAGGACTTACACACGCCTGTAATCTGTCCGACACCGCTCGTTCGCTCTCTCTCTCTCACTCACTCACTCACTCATTCACACACTTCCTTATCGTCTTATTAAATTATAAATTTTATTATAAATGCACCCCCCAACCCCGACCGGAATGCACAACTAGCCGCTTAATGCCCAATGCAGATTCGAATTCATTCACGATATAATTAGGGCACGTTTTAGGCTATTTTAAGTTTCACGTTCACATGAGACACGACTCACACAATCAGTTGTAGGTGCTTGACATACACACATACTTTTTATACATCCTTTTCGTTTAAGAACTAGGCCAAATGTTCATTACAACACTATACTTAAGACAACCCAGAACAACTTCAGTGGATATACAGTAGGCCTACCAATGCAACTTAATCCAGGCAATCAAGGCACAATTAGCAATAAAATAACACAAAACACAACACATAGCTACACAGACAGTTAAGGGAACAGTTAACCCGCGCCGGGAGAAGGTGTGTATTTTACTCACTATTTGTAGAGGAAGGCCATTAGCTGAAGTTTGCCGCTACCAGCTAGCCACTCGGTGCAGACATAGTTATCCTCACGGAAAGTGCGATAAACTTTCTTTCTCTCCACACGCATTGGCCTGCCGTCAGATTTGATTTTTAATGGCTTCTCAATTGGCAGTTTGGTAAAATAATTTGTTACTAAATACTCAAAATCTCCACCCTCCATAACTGTTCTTGCTAATATGATAACAATGCAAACATGCTAATCTCCCGCTATTGTTATTGTTGTTCAATTTCAGTGACGTTGATAATGATGCTTTGATTTGATTGGTGTGAAGCCAAAGGCCGAGTGGCTTCCCTTGGCACCCTCCTGACCAATCACGGAGGGCAGTGTCATGGTAATAGCCTCACCTGATTGGTCAATTATTTTTCTTTTTTTTACCAAGGGAAGCCAGCTCAGCCTGGCTTCCTCGCAGACATACAGTGTGCAGTGTCGTGTTTCGCCGCGTCTTCAGAATCTAAATGTAAAGGGGCGCTGTTTCGCGCATTATCCTTCTCATATTGGTGTGGACAATTTCAGCACATTTGAATATTGGTATGGACACGTCCACACCGTCCATACGCAATTTTACGCCCATGGATATAAGTTTTTCTATCTGAATCAATTTGATTAGGCACAAGAAAATTTACTTTTACATACTAAAAAGACATTTTTGTGAAAAAAAAACATGCTTACAACATCACCATGAGGTCTTATCTTTCATGGCCATAGGGAAATGAGAGGGGCTTGAAAACATATATCTCAAATGACCAAAAATGTGTTTGGTGTCCTAGATACAGGGGGTGTCTCACATTACCTGATGCCTCACATTCCCCCGTCCTCCCCTAAGTATTTTATTTTTAATTTATGTATAATAATGTTTTATTACCTTAGAATGAGCCTTTTATATCTACCTACATAGTAGCGGGGCACTGGGCCGTCATGTCCGACCACCATTGTTTCTACAGTAGCACAGAAAAGACAAACTTAACAGACTTATGCGTTTTGATATACAGTAGAGGAAATAAGTATTTGATCCCTCACCGATTTTGTAAGTTTGCCTACTTACAAAGAAATGAGCGGTTTATCATTTTAATGCTAGGTTTATTTTAACAGTGATAGACAGAATATCAAAAAGAAAATCCAGAAAATCACGTTAAAAAAATATATAAATTATTTTGCATTTCATTGAGTGAAATAAGTATTTGACCCCCTACCAAATAAATAATTCTGGCTCCCACAGGTGCTTTAAAAAAGTACTCCTAATCTCAACTAGTTTCCTGTATAGAATAAACAGAGTCCACAGAGTCAATAAATCAAACTCCAACATCTCTATCATGGGCAAGACCAAAGAGCTGTCTAAGGACATCAGGGACAAGATTGTAAACCTGCACAAGGCCGGAATAGACTACAAGACCATTGGCAAGAAGCTGGGTGAGAAGGAGACAACTGTTGGTACGATTATTCGAAAATGAAAGAAACAAAATGACCATCAATCTCCCTCGGTCTGGGGCTCCATGCAAGATCTCACTTTGTGGGGTATCAATGATCATGATAAAGGTGAGGGATCCGCCCATATCTACACGGGAGGAGCTTGTTTATGATCCCAAAGCAGCTGGGACCACAGTCACCAAGAAAACCATTGGTAACACACTATGCCGTAATGGATTGAAATCCTGTAGTGCCCGTAAGGTCCCCCTGCTCAAGAAGGGATACAGTATGTACAGAACCGTCTGAAGCTTGCCAATGAACACCTGAACGACTCAGAGAATGCTTGGGGGAAGGTGATGTGGTCAGATTAGAACAAAATCAAGTTCTTTGGTATCATAGCGACTTGCCATGCTTGGAGGAAGAGGAATTCTGACTATGACCCCAAGAACACCATCCCCACAGTCAAGCATGGAGGTTGAGGCATTATGCTTTGGGGGTGTTTTCTCTTCTAAGGGGACAGGTGGACTTCACCGCATCGAGGGAACTATGGATGGGGCCATGTACCGTGAAATATGACAACCTCTTTCTCTCAGCCAGGTCCGTAAAAATGGGTCATGGATGGGTTTTCCAGCACGTCAATGACCCTAAAAATACAGCAAAGGCAACAAAGGAGTGGCTCAAGAAGAAGCACATTAAGGTCATGGAGTGGCCTAGCCAATCTCCGGACCTTAATCCAATAGATTTGTGGAGGGAGCTGAAGCTCAAGCAACAGCCTCAAAACCTTAAAGATTAGGAGCGGATCTGCAAAGAGGAGTGGTCCAAATATCCTCCTGAGATGTGTGCAAACCTGGTCATTAACTACAAGACACATCTGACCTCTGTACTTGCCAACAGGGGGTTTCTCCACCAAGTACTAAGCAATGTTTTGATAGGGGATCAAATACTTATTTCACTCAATGAAATGCAAAATAATTTCTATCATTTTTTAAAGGGTTTTTCTGGATATTCTTTTTGATATTCTGTCTATCACTTTTAAAATAAACCTAGCATTAAAATTATAGACTGTTCATTTCATTGTAAGTGGGCAAACTTACAAAATCAGTGAGGGATCAAATACTTATTTCCTCCACAGTGGGTGTCCTGGGAAATGCACCTTTTGGAATACGAAGAGAAATTGCTAATAAATAACTAAATGCATCTTCACTTCATCACTTGATATTGATCAAAGACTCGAGGCAGTGGGGGATGATGCCATCTTTGGTAAGGCAGTGGGGGATGATGCCGTCTTTGGTAAGCCACCATAGCCTCTGTAATGATATGAAAGGGAGGGGTTCTTTAGCAAAATGTCAACAGCTTTTTATGAGTAAACAAGAAGAAGAAAAAAAGAATCCTCTTTACAGAGGTTATGCATTTCTTTTGTTCTGGACTCGCTGTGCTTATTTTTTGACCGCCCATTGTAACTTGTGTCACACAGAGTTGGTATTACTTTACTATTATATAGTTAGTCACATTAGAATAGCAGCAGGAAGGAACTAGAATTCCACAGGCTGACAACAATTGCCGGTTATTTTTCTCCCAAGGCTATTTCTTTCATCTTATGTTCACAATAGTTGAAAGACAAAGATTTTCAGTTTTATTTTCACAACCAAAGAAAAGAACAAAAATTCAGTCCAAGAGACAAAAGTTACTTTTACTCTTTGTCTACAGGTGAACTAGGTAACTGTCAGTCTACTGTTAAATATAATGTGTTTTTATAACATATGCAACATGCTGATGGTGGAATATAAAACAGATCTACTCCAAGTCAGTGAACAGTAAAAATATACACAAATTACCAAATGCAGAAAGAAGTAATGGACTTAACTCATTCCCAAAATGCAAATGCAGCATTATGTTTTTGGCCTTAAATTATTTGCTCAGTGATGTGTTTCTGTTGTCGCAACTGATGTCGGTTGAATGTAACAAATAGTATTTCTGCTATTGGAAAATATATATATACAGGTGAAACTCGAAAAATTAGAATATCGTGCAAAAGTTCATTTATTTCAGTAATTCAACTTTAAAGGTGAAAATAATATATTATATAGACTCATTACATGCAAAGTGAGATATGTGAAGCCTTTATTTGTTATAATTGTGATTATTATGGCTTACAGTTTATAAAAACCCCAAATTCAAAATCTCAGAAAATTAGAATATTACATAAAATCAGTAAAAAATGTTTTTAAATACAGAAATGTCGGCCCTCTAGAAAGTATAATCATGCATACGTACTAAGTACTTTGTTTGGGCCCCTTTTGCACGAATTCTTGCCTCAATGCGGCATGGCATGGATGCTATCAGTCTGTGGCACTGCTGAGGTGTTATGGAAGCCCATGTTGCTTTGATAGTGGCCTTCAGCTCGTCTGTATTGTTGGGTCTGGTGTGTATCATCTTCCTCTTGACAATAGTCAGGTCAGGAGAGTTGTCTGGCCATTCATGCACAGTAATACCATGGTCAGTCAACCAGTTACCAGTGGTTTATGGTACCGTGGGCAGGTGCCAAGTCTAGCTGGAAATGGAAATTGTCATCACCATAAAGCTTGTCAACAGACAGAAGCATGAAGTGCTCAAAAATCTTCTGGTAGATGGCTGTGGTCACTTTGGACTTGATAACACAGTGGACCAACAGCAGCAGATGACATGATACCTCAAATCATCACTGATCCAAATTAAATGTTGCGTTTCATTTGGAAATCAAGGTTCCACAGTCTAGAGGAAGAGTGGAGGGACACAAAATCCAAGGGGCTTGAAGACCACTGTCAAGTTTCAACAGTCAGTGATGATTTGAGGCACCATGTCATCTGATGGTGTTGGTCCACTGTGTTATCAAGTCCAAAGTCACCACAGCTAGTCTACCACGAGATGTTAGAGCACTTCATGCTCCTGTCTGTTGACAAGCTTTATGGAGATGCTGAATTACTTTTTCCAGCAAGACTTGACACCTGTCCACAGTGCCAAAACCACAAGTAACTGGTTGACTGACCATGGTATTACTGTGTTAATTGGCCAGACAACTCTCCTGACCTGAACCCAATAGAGAAACTATGGAGTATTGTCAAGAGGCAGATGAGACACACCAGACCCAACCATACAGACGAGCTGAAGGCCACTATCAAAGCAACCTGGGCTTCCATAACACCTCAGCAGTGTCACAGGCTGATAGCGTCCATGCCACCCCGCATTGAGGCAATAATTTGTGCAAAAGGGGCCCAAACCAAGTACTTAGTACATATGCATGATTACACTTTCTAGAGGGCCGACATTTCTGTATTTAAAATAATTTTTTTATTGATTTGATGTAATATTCTAATTTTCTGAGATTTTGAATTTGGGGTTTTCACAAGCTGTAAGCCATAATAATCACAATTATAACAAATAAAGGCTTCACATATCTCACTTTGCATGTAATGAGTCTATATAATATATTTTGTTTCACCTTTCAAGTTGAATTACTGAAATAAATGAACTTTTGCACGATATTCTAATTTTTCGAGTTTCACCTGTAAACTAAATTTATGTCTGGCATTTTACTAATTGAATATCAATATAACAATAACTAAAAACATGTCAATGGCATTTTTGCCTTTATTGTTTTTGTGTGTGAGATACTGTTGTGAAGAGGATCATGGAGGAATTTGATATGCCGCTCAACTATGGGACAGGAACGCCCCGCAAAACAATTGTATCATTGGTATTATTCAAATGTAATTATTTATCTTTATATTTGCAGGTTACATTAAGGATTGTTCCCTACAGATTTCAATACCACTATCACAATCTATCAATATGTCATCAATAATGTAGACTGTTTCAATCGACTTCATGCTGTTGTTACAAGCTTGACTACCCTTTTCATTAGCAATTTTAAAATGTCATGGAAAATGTTGTGGCGGCAGTCGGTAGCAGGTTGGCCTGTTAAGCTCTGCTGGGAAAGGACACACTCATTAAAAGATAATAGGACATGGCTAGTTGCTGGAACTGCTATTGACATTTTCTGAACACCATTCCCAGCATCTCAGCTCATTTTAGGGGAATTCAGATGAAATGTTTGAGGTTGACGTATGGATGAAATAGGTTACATCCCGTTGGATTTCTGGTGGCTTGTTCAGTCAACTATAAAGTCCATGTCCCCAAACCTCCAAGGTGTCAAGAGAGACTTTAAGAAACAACGAGACACATGGCAACACATAAGGTTTTGAAATTCATAAAAACAAATATTACAAAATGTTTCTAAGAACTTGTAAGTAGTTTAACAGTAAAACAAGTAGGGAAGAGTCATATTTATTTTTAGTTAAAATTTCCATCCTAAGTTTGGCTAACATTAGCCACTTTTAGCTTCTGGTCACAACAGACCACATTAGGCTGTGGCAGCAACATCCCTGAGTGTATTGTATTCAGAAACGTTTTATTCTTTAATGCTTATGAACTTACTCAACCTTTCATTTGTAAACCAAAGAATGTTTAATTTCTCATTGCAAACTAGAGTACTGCTTTAAAGTTAGAGTAAAAGCTAATTTGTTATATTGGGATAGTCAAAGTAAGGCAGCCCAGTTTCTCAAATCAGTGTGTGTGTGTGTGTGTTAGCTAGCCCTGAAGGAGTGTATCCTCTGGCTGTGTGTATCAGGCTCTGGGCCCAGACTGACCCAGACTGTGGAGCATACAGCTCCAACTCTGCTTCTAAGGGACAGTAAATAAAACATGCTCAGGTATTTTTCCCTGTCTCTAGCTCTTTCTCTATCTCTGTTCTCCTCTCTTGTTCTTTCTCTTTAAACACACACACACACACAGTCAATTCCGAGAGTTAATGTGGAAAATTATAGGATAGGTTGGTTCACCATTTTCAAGCTGTCCGTTCAGATGAATTATTTCAAGATTATCTTGAAAAGTAATTTATTTGCATTGGTTTGAGAAATGTGAAGCCTCCTAACCATTGCCATTGAAGGATAATGATGGTAATGATAGATAATTTTGGTTACAACCTGGGTCTCACTATTGTAGGAGCACCTGTTATTGCTATGATTAATAAGAACTTTGTACTAACAAATTACTTGGATCTGGGAACTTGGCAATCTTGCTAGAGAGACTTTTACCTTGAGTAACAGTTTGACAGGTTTTAAACAGATGCCATGCTTAACCCGAAAACCGTAAACACTGAAGACAATACTTGAAAATATTGCCAACATTTTGATTGTGCAAGATTTCAGTTTTGTGGTTACCTAGAGTGGTAGCTTAACGAGCTTAACTAAACATCCAGCAAACTACCTGTCTGGTTGTCTGATTGCTTTTGTGTGTTGCTCCTCCCTGGACTTATTTTTAGTGATTTCGCCGCATTCTCAGACCTCAGCAATTACTCCAGTGGATAAAAAGATATGGCAGAAAAAATTGCAGAATTTTGAATATGAGTCCCGAGTAGTATAGTAGCAGAATTATCCTTTTAAAGCTGCCTAAGTCAGCAGACTGCATAACTGCAATCAGCCCAGCTTGTAGTTAGAAAAGCCTGTTCCTTTCTCCCCTGAATACCCTTTTTTTTTTTTTTATCACATCCTGTTTGGGTGCGAAGTGCCAAGTCATTTAAATGTCACCGCATTATTGCCATGTTGTGTGCTGTTTCTTCCACAATTTGTTTTCTCGTTCTCTCTGTCCCTCTCTCTCCCTCTTCCTCTTTTCTCTCCCTCTTTGTCTCTCTCTCTCTCTCTCTCTCTCTCTCTCTCTCTCTCTCTCTCTCTCTCTCTCTCTCTCTCTGTATGTGCTTGAACGTTAAACAGAAAAATACTCCCTGTTCAATTTAACGTGGAAATCGAAGCTGGATATCCGTATATCATCGGGGGCCGTTTCTCTCTCCGCTTAAGAATCTCCCCAGGCGTTTTTGCTCTGTTCTCATTTCTTTTACTTAATTTTCCTTATTTTACCCTATACATCCTCTTAGCTATTGTTCCCTTGTTTGTTTCAGCTCCACTGGCTCCACTTCATCAAAGTTGTGTTTGTGTTTTCGATATATTCAGCTATTTGTAATCTGTTTTGCGTGGCTCATTCCAATATCTGGCTGTAAGATGAAACCATTGGCAAATTCCCCGAGATATTCACAGATGGCATCATGGTCATTTTTAAACTATGAAAAGACAACTTTCAGCCACTCAGCTTTTTTCATTTTCAATTCATTTACTTTCGGTATTTTCTGTGTCCATGTTTTCAGTCTTGTTTTTGCTGCTTATTATAACTTGGCCCTCCGTCGCCTGGCTGCGTCTTCCCCTCCATGCGTTCCTGGCAGTTTGTCCCAGTGGAGGGAGCTGCACACTGCGCCTTAGGCAGCGGCAGGCATCTAGCAGGGTCGACTTAGCACTGTGTGTGTGTGTGTGCGTGTGCGTGTGTGGTGTGGTGCGTGTGCGTGTGCGTGTGTGTGTGTGTGTGTGTTGTGTGTGTGTGTGTGTGTGTGTGTGTGTGTGTGTGTGTGTGTGTGTGTGCGTGTGGTGTGCGTGTGCTGCGTGTGTGTGTTTTTATGCATTGAAGGGAATTGGGAGAAGACACGATAGGATGATTGGGAAGGTAGATGTATTGCTAGAAGGTCAGAAAGTGTAAGGGTGGCTATAGGTTTTTTTTTGTGTGTGTGTGTTCGTGCGTGTGCGCTTATGTATGCTGATTTGGCAGTAAGATGTAATTGCAGACATCATAGAGGTGCACACAGTGATCAGTCAGCAGAATTAACTTTCCACCGATTCTGAAAATGTGGGACCTATGACCATGTCTTCTGGGAAACTCATACAGGTTGGTAAGTCTGTACTGCAAGTTAGAAGTTCCTGTGTTCAGAGTACAAAGAACACACCCCTGATGACTGACGTAAAAGGTGTCACTGTGTGTGCGCTGCATTTGATATTAGCTATAGCGTGGGAAAGTCGCCATAGACGCACACTCGTACTACTAGGCAATGCTGCAAATACAAGAGCTTTCATCAATGGGTCGTATGCTCACCATTGTTTTTAACTCACTCTTAAATAGATAGATAGATAGATGGATGAGATGTGATGGATAGATAGATTAGATAGATAGATAGATAGATAGATAGAGATAGATAGATAGATAGATAGATAGATAGATAGATAGATAGATAGAATGGAGATTTAGATCAGGGGGTGTAGGGTGGTTTGATCCCCCGTCTCCACTCTCCAAATGGGGGCAAGACACTGAACCCTAAATTGCTCCCTGTGTAGTTGCTGCTGCTATCGGTGTATGAATGTGTGCTCCAGTTGTAAGTCACTTTGGATAAAAGCGTCTGCTAAATGACATGTAATGTAATGTAATAGAAAGATGGATATATAGATAGATACGTATATAGATAGCAACTCAATAGAACATTAACTAGATAAAAATCAACTTAATCCAATGAAAGTACCACTGTAAAGGGTGAGTGTAGAAGAGTTTCTCGCCCTGTTGATATTCTTTTTGTTTCTCTGTGCATTTTGTAATCTGTTTCCACGCCAATAGAGATACAACGATAAATTGCTTAGGGAAGAGAAAATAAAGGGCAAGAAGTGCACATCTCACATTTCTAGAGCCAACCCTTAAAGACTCCCTGGGATGAGAGGAGGTGGAGGGGTGGAGGGTGATGTGTAGGGAGTCGCTGAGGGGGAAAAGCCGATGCTTGATGTGGATGTGGAAGCCTGCAGATAGAGGGAAGACCCTACCCCCTCCACCTCCCCTCTCCCTCTCCCTCTCACTCTCCCTCTCCCTCTCCCTCTCCCTCTCCCTCTCTCTATCTATCTATCCTTCCCTCTGTCTGTCTGACGCAGCCGAGGAGAAACCGCATCCATTTCATCACGCCCAGCCAGCCAGTCAGCCAGCCAGCCTCTCACAGAAACAAACCGTCAGCCCCGGCGCCCACCACGCAACGCTCAAGTCTTGATAAATTGCCACCACCTGACTCATTTTTCACCACCACCGCTGCCTCCACGTCAAACACATTCACACTGTCAGAGACACACGGGGAGAAAAAAACTGATAATAAGAAGAACAATCGCTGAGGCCCCCAGGAATGAGAGATGGGGGGAAAAACACAAGGAAAGAGGGCAAAACGAGTGGAGGAATAGGCGGGTAGGGTCTGGGAAAGGGGGGGCAGCAGGAGAAAGAAAAAACAAGTGCTGCAAACATCGCCTCGTTTAGTTTCTGACTGACAGGCAGAGGCACAGTTTGCCAATGACAAAGTGACACTGTGCTCTGAAGAATATAGAGCTGAGGTTTTTTTTTAGTTAGATAAAGTCAGCGCTGTTGAAATACATCTTTTCACTTCACTGGTTATACTGACTGCATAGCATATAGGCGTAGATTTTCAGGGGGGGATACCTTTATAGTGGGCCGTACCATTAACCTTGCTTACAAGCCTGGAACAAGGCAATGCAGACAGTGAAGTAACTTAATTAACTGGATATAGTAAACTTGTTGCACTTCACTTTCTCTCCTTAAAGGTTTTTTAATCAGATTGTTTCAAGTTGAAGAATGAATGCTCACATTATCTAGTTTCTAGCTTTTGCCTTAAAGGTGCTACGAGGAACTTTTAAATAGTTTAAGAGTTTCTTTCAAAACCGAACATTATTGACTGTATGAAGTCAGAAGATAGACAGTTCTTACCTTTAGAATGCTTTGAGAATGTGTTCTGATCCAACATTGTGACCCAGAAATTATGAGAAGTGCAGATAGAGACAGTCTGTATCGCTAGCGTCAGCACATTGACACTCGCCCAGGCATGCATGCTAGGTTGATTGCACGTGGAAAATCAGCAACTTCAGAAGCGGCTGCACACACAGTTTGCAGAAAGACCTTTTTATCAGTTTTAAAAAGGTGGGACCTAGGACCATGTCTTATACAAACTATAGACTGTATATAAAACATAAAAAGTAAGTAAAAACTAACAGATGTTCTGCACAAAAATTCATCAGAATGCAGGAAATGAAGTGTTTTACGCCCAACATGTTCTAGGGGAGCACCCCCCTAGATTTGTCTCCCTCAATGTTTAAACCGAACCTATTCCCTTGTGTCAGGTTCTTTCACAGCTTCAGGAGGGTTTTCAGTAAACATAAGGAGGCTAGCTGAGACACAGATGGGCAGCAGCAGTGTTTTAAAAAAAATCCCTTTTGCCTCTCGACGGCAGTGGGTTTTCAAACGGCGTCTCTTTTTCCCCCACAAGCGGCCCCCGTCCTAAACGGTGTAGTCATTTCCCCGCCGTGCGACTGTAAATCACACCTGAGGCAGTTTAATGTCGGAGAGGGTTGAGTCACAACACACAGATACTGCCCACGCCGCTGCGCTCTACAACGACACTGTTACGACAGGAGAAAGGTCTGGAGGTGACTCAGGGGCTGTAGACACACACACACACACACACACACACACACACACACAGTCAATCAATAAGGATGTTCACTCTGTCTCTATGTGCTCCCATCACGCTTTGACCTTTTCCTGTGACTTTTTTCCTCCTACTGGCATGCTCACCCCACAGCTTTATACACGGATGAACCACTCTAATAAGTGAGCGGGTAGAAAGATGTTGTTCATATGTTTTTATTAGTAAAAGGAGAATGCACATGTCGTACTGTCACTATTTACCTTTAAATTATTAAAACAAATATATATATATATATATATATAATAATTAAATAAGATCCTGAGGGACCAACGAAAAATGAATAAATAAACATAATGTAAAAAGGGTAGGCGCAATAAGCTAAGGCTTCAGCCTACACCTTTTCGATCAATACTATTTATAAGAAATTAATATATAAATTACGATGACAACTTTGTGTTATTTTGTGTGTTTTTTTATTATTTTATTTTGTTAAAAAATAAAATAATAAAAAAAATAAAAAAATAAAAAAATTTATTTAATTTTATTTATGTAAGTGATGTTGTGAATATGTTTTGATCGAAATAAACTGAAACTAACTAACTAACTAACTATTTAACTTTATTGTTATTTTGGGTCACCTTCAGAGCCAACCCCATCTTCTACAGAGTTTGTTTACTTAGATCACAATAGCACCGCTAGAAACGAGGGAGGAAATAGTCTGAAAGATTGAGGAAAATCCTATTCACGCCTGACTAAACTGGAGACGTCGCATCGGCATTTATAGAAAGAGAAGTTGTGATTAGGTATATTGGTAACACTTTACAATAAGGGTACATTCATTAACTGTTCGTAAATGATTTGTTAATGTTATTGAAAGTTAATAAGCATTTATAACACATTTACTAAGCATTAACTCACTATTAATGCTTAGTTACAAACCGTTAGTTAATGCATGGTAAATGCATAACAGTCAGTTAATTAATGTGCCCTTATTGAATGTGGATGTGTGGTTATTAAAGTGGAAGAATTTTTAGATGCACCTTGACGTTGTGGTACTTGCGTACTGTACTGGAGAAAAAGCATTGATGTCCTATTGTGACAGTGAAAAGGATATTTTCTTAGGTTTGAAGCAGCAGTGAAATGTATTGATGTTTCAGAGTTACTTGTTAAATATGTGATCTTTTCAACTCTTCTTGTATGTGTTCATATAAATAGCTTCAGAAGAAACACTCATTTCAAGTTAAGAAAGGCATATTTCGATTTCAACATCAAGAATGTTCTCCATCAATTTCAGACATGGAATTCAGTTCACTCACAATGACAAATACTGTTCAGCCTGTAAGCACAGTTGTATAATGTGTGCTAGAAATGTAGAGGTGCTTTGTATAGTCAATGAAAATCACCCTGAAAATTTCAACAAGGTTATCTGAATGCTTCTGAAAAGCTGCGTTATAAAGTTGAGGCATGGAGAGAAAGATGAGGGCATGTTAGAGGCAGAGTCTAACGAAGTTTATGTTGTGTTGCATTGTGGGAAACGTAGGATCATTTGTTTGATAGCACTAATGCACTAGGCTAGGGTCTTAAAGTCAAGTCAGAATATCTCGTTATGTGCTGCTTCAATTTTTGAACTTCCAATTTTGAAGTCCCCCTGCTTGGTGGCTGTGCAAACCCTAACCCCATTACATAGTTAAACCTCAGTGGAAGATTTTAGATCCTAAAGATGGATGATTCAATGTGGCAGGAAATAGTGATATCAGTATTCAACAGCCGTTCTTGCCCAGTCCTTCGCTTTATACCTTCCGTGCTGACATATTGTCAAGTCACTGGCAGAAGTTTCATCTCCACCAAATGAAAAACTTCAAACTGTAGCAGATTTATTTTTATTTTTTTTAAGTCAGAAAGTTAACTTGAAGGAAGCTTACCATTGTGGGCACTCTGCAAGGTTGAATCCAAACATCAGCACTATGTGTGTGTGTGTGTGTTTCTTTTCTTTTGTTTTTCACACTCAAACTGACTCAATGTGTCCCTATGGCGTTGTACCATTTTTCCACCGGTGTCAGCAGTGTCTTGTTCTGCGGTTGGCATCCTGACGTGTGTGTGTGTGGTGTGTGTGTGTCTGTGATTGATAGATGACCGGGTCCGACACAGCCTGGCACTTGAGTTATAACGACAGGTGTGCTGCTGCTGCGCCAGACAAATGGCCTCGTTTATTTCCAATAGAAGAAATAACACAGAGCACACATCCACTCAAAAAACATCCCTACCCCCCGGCCCTGCGCCCTCTCATGCGTATATACGCTATAGCGTTCCAGGTGACTTGCTAGCCAATTGCACACAAGCTCCGACTTCTCACATGCCCTCCCTATAAACCGCAAAATCAATGGGGCCTTTTTGTTTCCCCGAGGCTTCCAAAAGACAAATCAATGCAGGCTGATCTATTGTAATAAGGATGCCAAAGCCTTGGACCAAGCCAGAGGAGATGCTTGCGAACATCGGTTATTAGATTTCCCGGCATATGGGGGGGAAGAGAGGAGCTCAGCGGATTTTGTTTTCATTGAGTAGCTGTTATGTGAAGTCCACCTCGGCTTAAGGAACTCTATGGTCGCTGCCAGCAGGCCGTCCAGCTCTCACTTGTTTGGGTGCTTCAGTCAGCAGCAATGCCTCTGCTCCGTCAGGGAGGGGGATTACAGCTGTCAGAAGCCTTTCCCACTGACTCGGGAGTCCTTTAGACCATTAATGAGATCCCACCTTGGCTTTGTTATGTAACGGACCACGTGTTACAACCATTTAAGAGATCTTAGCCAAATGATGTCCACTATATCCATGATCAGATTGTTTGATTCATTTCACTAACTATTTTTCTGAAAGCAATCAGCTTTTCTATCAAACTCACAGGCTTATTATCATGGATGCCGTCCTGACATCTCAGAGAATCATACATGAAAAGAGAATGCTCTTGTCACTTGGTATGACTTCTTGCATAATGCTGGTGTGAGTGTGTTTGTGTATTTGTGATTTTGATGACTTTTAATAATCCCACAAAGAGTGCTAGATAGACATCTTCTTAAAGCCCAGTTCAGTGCACCTCCTCACAGTAAACTGAGCCAAGCATCACGTCCCTGAATAAAGGTCTATTTGGCTATGCTTCTGTTCTTCCAGTTACATCCGTCTGTCTGTCTAATAGAGCTTTCACCAACTTCTCAACAAGTGGAGTAGTCGAGTACACTGTAAGCAGTGGTCAATACTTGTGTATAGAATAATTCACTTGTTTTCTGTAGAGTTATGTATTTCCTTATCAGTATGTATCAGTGCATTGTCAAAGGTGTCCAAATCCCCCCCCCCCCCCCCCCAACACCATTAGCTTAGTGTGGCAAATTAAAGTTGTTATTTATTAGATTTGACCGACTTTGTTTCTTGCTGCAGCTTTGACTGTAATGCTGGGCTTACACTAGAGGACGTTTAAAAGACTTTGAAAAGACTGAAGACTGAAACCCTCTTACATCTAAAGACAATCAACTCACACCTGAAGACAACTAGTCATTAGTTTTCAGTCACAGAGTGAGATTTTGAAAAGACAGGGGTCTCATATTGCAAGACTACAACTAGATTCCTTTTGAGATTAATATCATTTCCGCAAACGCGATTGTGATTATTTAATTAAAAACAAGTTAATTCAATATTCCGAGCGGGGAACTTCCTTTAGTTATTTGACCAGCTTTATTTGCTGATCTCATACCCCAATAACTTTAACTCCTAACCCTGTATTTGACGGTAGAGTGTTAAGGTTGCGCGGCTGTCAGCCTGGTTCTCCACCGAGGCTTCTATGAAAAAGTATCCGAAATAAGTGCCTCACCAGGCGGACACAGGTCGCGACTAATGCCGCTCCTCCTGTGTCGTGCTTGGTGCATGCGAGAGTGTGACAGTGTTTACGTCATTTCGCTTGAGCCAACCCCCTAAGACTAGCGATAATATCAAACATGTTTGATAATCAAGACGGGAAGAAGACTGGCTGAAATCGGGTCGGAAGACCACCATACACCAAACGACTGTGATTACGTGCGCGCGCCACAACTCCAGCACGACTCCCGTGATTTCAGTCCGACATTGGAAGATTGTCTGCGACTGTCAAATCGCGTTAAAAGTCGTGTAGTGTAAACCCGGCATAAGATGTAATCGCACCTCTGCACCTCTCCCACAGTTCCTTTAGAAACCGAACAGTGTTGATTGTATGACGTCAGACAGATGCCTTCACCCCATGCTCCTGTAGTTAAAGTGTCATCTTCTTCCTCTGTGTGTTGATCCGCCGATGTGACTCAGAAGTAATGAGATGTACCTGAGCCAGTCAGACACATAAGGGTGAGCATGTGGCAGTAAGAAGAATGACCTTTTCATACATTTAAAAAAAAAATTGGGACCTATGACCATGTCGTATAAAACAAAACCGTCCAGATGCACTGGAACGCACACAGGTCTGAACACAGTGTTACAGAGTGTGTAGTTCCTGTGTTTTGAGTACAATGGAACGCACCCCTAGCCTGGTCCTTCCAGACCATCGTACTTCATTTCATTTGTACAGAAGGTCTGGAATTGCTCAATTGACAAACGTTAACTCACTTGAAGGCGGGTGTCTGTTGAAGTTTAAAACCATTGGATCTGTCCAGTGCCACTCTGGATCTGCCAACCAATCGCATAACGTTTGGTTGTGACGTATGTCATGCGCCGGCTTCTGAGCCACTCCCTATGTTCGCTGATTGGACCGCCAAAAATATGTCCAGAGAAAAATTTGAATATAATAAAAGTATATACCGTGGACCCAGACTGACTACTGAAGGGAAATGAAAATTTAGCGGAAGTAGGTAGGTGGGCGGAGCCAGGCTAAGGCACCCCTGCACACCGACTTAAAACCCCACTGACACCCAGATCGTATAACTCATCAGCTGTAAATACAAGAGAGCTTTCATCAGAAGTTCATAGCTCAATCAACACTGTAACATCATCTTTCATACATAGTAACGTAACAGAAAATGAACTATGAACATTTTACGGATAACAACTTCAAAGCTAACGCTACTCGTTATTTTCTGCATGTTTACAATAATAGTTTTTTTCAGACAATAGACATACACATCTTTATACGGACCGCAGTGGTAGCAGCTGGCCTTTACTGCAAAAAACAAAACCTCTTTCAATTAAACACACACACACTTACCACATACTTACAATAGCAAACACAAACACTCAACACCGCAACCCCTGAGGAAATAAAGTATGCAGCTCACGGTACAGTACGAGCCTTGAAATAACACATGCTGATCAGCCTCTCATCTCAACCCTGTGATCAGTGGCTCCGGTATCGTTATCCGTCTCTCACGTGTGTGTGCTTATTCACTCATATTCACACCATTCCCCAAAGATAACCTTTGCAGGTATGTGTTTTTTCACAACGTGCCGTTTGCATGTGTACACACTACAAAAACACACACACACACACACACACACACACACACACACACACACACACACACACATTAACATCTACCCTCACCCACGCACATCATTACTCATTACAATGAACCCGCGGCCGCTGGGCTCTTTTCACCGCAGCCCAACATAATGCATTCCCCTGCCAGGCCATTCATAAGCCCTAATGTGCGCGTTGGTGCAGAGTAGATCAAAACACACATGGTGGTAGTGGAGACAACATACCGTACATCCAATTCCATGCATCACACCCACTGCAGCTCATTTGCATCAGAGTAATACGGTGTTTTACAAGACGCGAGGCGAGAGTGTGATTTAATGGCGGGATGAATAGTGAATCAATGATAAATATTTGACTTCTAACTCAAGTGTCACACAAATGTGTTTCTTTTTCTTTTCTCGCTGTGCATGCAAACATCTGCTATATGTTCATGAATTATGAATGACACCCCGGCATATAAAGCTACATAGTTATAGAACGTAGAGGACACAATGTACACCGTGGTAAATCTAGCCGTGTTGAAATCCGAGTAGGGCAGATTGTCGGGCACACAGATTGTATTATTTGTTACGTCAATACTCTTCACTGTCAGTGTGGAACATTTCTCCTCAGCCTCAGTGTCAAGACTTAGTTGCTTTATAAAGCGTGTGCTTTAAAGCTACAGTGCGTAACTTCTGTTGCCCCCATGAGGAATTCTGAGTCATTACAACAACACTGTCGGCACATCTGCAATAGGTGTATGCCTTCGGTGGACCATAGATTTGTATACCTTCTGCTGCATAGGTTTTCTCTTAGCAGTAGAATCAACAACTGAAACATTTCGTGGCCGCTTCTTTGGAGTTTTCTTAGCTCCTGCGCCAGTGTCAGGGGGTTGACACCAGTTTATAAAGGCTGCCATGCTGAGAAATACAGAGAGAGTTGTAAGGAGCTGATAGGCTTAATCAACTTGTTTGCCGATGGTTTGAATGTAACCGTGATTAATTTATATAAAAAGTACGGTGGCCCTGAAGTGCAAATCAACGTCAAATGGCCACCGTAGGAAGTTACGCATTATAGCCTTAAAGTCAGAGAGGAAGCTTTAAACATCCCGGCTTTCTCTTTGTACATGTCTCATTTCTGTCTTTCTCATTTGCACTCCCCAATCCTTCTCTCACTCATTCATTTTCCCCCTCTTCTTCAAATGTGTCCACCTCTTCTGGTATCACATCGAGCTCTCTTTTGTTTCACCTCCCTTCGCCTGCCTTTCTCTCCCCCCCCCCCCTCTCCTGATCCGTCTCTCTCACTCTATCTTCCCTCCGACGTCTTCTCACTCCGGTACACAGCTGTCAGACAAGCCAGTGAATTGTATCACACTGACCCAATCAGAATTCAGTATGAGGGGGCATCTCTTTGGAAGCCACTGCCAGCTATTGGTAAGCAGCAGCTGCTTTGGAGCAGAAAGCCCAGGGAGAGAAACATGGGCCCAACTTCCTCACTGTTCACTGATTCTGTCTGCTTAGAATTCCTGATCAGTCAAGAGGCAGTGGCTGTTTTTTTAAAGGGACATTTCAGTCCAAGGAGACTGACGAGGTCTGAAGTTAGTGGATGTTGTTTGCTTTTATTTCTTTGCAAATCATTTCTCTTGGGGAGGGAGCCAGTGGGCTTCAGCGGGCAAGCTGTCCGAGTGTTAAACACTGCCAAACACTGTTTTTGGTCCCAGCTGCTGACTTTGGGTCGGGCGTTATACTATGAATGTGTCATTAATAGGGCTGTCAAATTAACGCGTTAATTTCGATTAATTAATCACAGAAAAATTAACGCGATTAAAAAAATTAACGCAGATTAATCGCACTTCTATATTGCCCTTTGACCCGGTGCAAAAGAGGTGAGACGATAGCGGAGCTGCACTTGTATCTTGCTGACACGGCCCGCACGGGATTAAAGAGCATAGAGATGGCTCTATGGACGTGTTATGGGTTGCTCCGGGCTAATAAACATGAAGGTAGGAATACGTCTTATGTTATTCTCCGCAGTGTCTGTGCATTATTGGTTTAGTGGGTGCCTAATTAACAATAGGTTCAAAACAGTACCTCTCAATCTTCCTCTGTCTCACTTTTGTTTGCTAGCTGCGATCGACACCCGCCCCCTCTCACTCTTCCAAGCATGTGCCTGTCTTTTTTCCTCCTGTGTGTGTCGTGTCACGTGTGTGTGTGTGTGTGTGTGTGTGTGTGTGTGTGTGTGTGTGTGTGTGTGTGTGTGTGTGTGTGTGTGTGTGTGTGTGTGTGTGTGTGTGTGTGTGTGTGTCAATATGTTTGGTTATGAGAAGGACGGTGAATGAGTCGGCATAGGCTATGCGCACCGCACCTGTGGCAGTGCAGCGCTGTCTGTTGTGGGAGATTGACAGTCATTTAGCCTGCTTGTTTTTTTGTGTTTTTTTCCAGCGCTAGTAGTTCCTAAATTTATTTAATGTAGTAACCTGGCTGAGAGGAGGAGACAGAAGTTACGAGAGAGAGAGAGAGAGAGAGAGAGAGAGAGAGAGAGAGAGAGAGAGAGAGAGAGAGAGAGAGAGAGAGAGAGACGGAACGGCAGCCTATACAGTTGTTTATAAACAGGCATAACAGTGTCATATAAGTATGCGATTAATTTAGATTAATTAATCACAGAGCCTGTAATTAATTCGATACATTTTTTTAATCGCTTGACAGCCCTAGTCATTAATGACTGACTTTACCATTCGGAAATGTATTCATTACTTCTAGTACTAGGACTACTACTTCTACTTTTGTTTTTCCTTTGGTCTATGCCATTATAAATAGTGGCTTAGTGTTATCATAGTAGCCAACTATTATAAAGTAGGCTTCGATGATCTCACTAATCCAATGTTTCTAAATTCTAAAAGTTATGAAATGAAAGGATTGAGTATATTATAAAATAATGCAGACAATGTTCAGAGCGAATAAAAATGTCAATACAGGAAAACACAGTATGAGTTGAGAGATATTTGTAAGTCTAATTTACAAAAAAGCTTGCAGAGAGAATTATGGAAAAATTTATTGTGGATTCCGTTTAAAAGAAATAGTTTGCAGTGCTATTTTTGAGGGTTACAAATTAGATTTTTTATAATCTTCGTGGTGGGTATCTTTAAGTGATGAGAATATAGAATAGGCGTCCATGAGATATTGCTTCAGCCTACACCTTTTCAGTCACTGTTCACTGTTGAATGGTTTTACTCTGTGATATGTAAACTACTGCTCCCAGACTATTGCCTTCTTTTTTAACCATGCTTCCACTGAACACATTTTATTGTTCACAGAATACACCCAAACTCATTTTCAAATCAGCCCAAACAAAAACTTTTTTTTCACATTAATTATTAAGTAGTGCATTAAAAAATAGCTACAAACATATAGGGGGGGAACAAACAATGGATACGTGGATAGAATGTGTAAAAATAAATTTAAAAAGCAAAAGCATTGATTTCAATTATTAAAGCAAAGCAATGCGGCTGCCTTCTCGATCCATTACTCAGTTGTGAATAAAGTATTTAGAGTCTTTATTTAGGTAGCGTAGCAATACCACCGCATACAATTGTTCCCCCAAAAAACAGTTTAGAGACTAGAAAGTAACAATATACTGTACTCTCTGGTTAAAAGTAAATGGCAGAGTTCAAGTTCTGTACTGTTGGATAATTAAAATGCATAATATTTGAAAGCAGATCATATTTTTTTATTATGTAAAATCTTAATCTGCGTTGTCACTAGAACTATAGCTGTCAAGTAAGTATAGTAGAAGTATGAAGCAGTACAAAATGTATACATGAGGTTAGGCACAACAACCTTATACACACAGCACAGGTGTAGTTGTTCTTCATTTCTTGAGTAAATGTATTTTAAGCCACTGGTGCTAGTGGTATTACAGCTACTATGAGAGTCTGTCATAAATATGGGGCTAAAGGCCAGGACACACCAGCCCGAAAATCGCCGTCGTAGAGTCGATAGGGGTCGGGAGACGAATCTGTTTGGTGTGTGCCGTAACGTCGGCCGACGTAGAGGTCGTCGGGCTTGTTTTGAGCCTGTCGCCGCCGATTGAACATGTTCAATCGGCGGCGACAGGCTGGCCGACCGTCTTTCATTTGGAGCAATTTGATTGGTGGAGGGCTAGCGAATCAGTGAAGCCCGGAAGTGAGGCGGGTAGCACAAACAGCTAACAACAGCTAGCCATCGTTTTAATGTGTTTGTTCGTTTCGTTTTGAGAGTACTCACATGCATCAACCCTTGTTGACTGCTCGACACCATGCTCGACACTCTCTGCTAAAAAGTGTGCTCTTATGGTCCATAAATATAAATACGTATTTCTATCTATGTTTATGCTCTAGAGAGTTGTCCCATCATTTCCGGCTTTCGTATTTTTTCGGGCCACAATACAGATTAGCGCCGCCTGCTGTTATGGAGACATTACGTCCCGCGCAAGCAACAGAGCGTACGGAAAGTCAGCAGTCAGTTTGGTGTGTTCTCTGGCCGCGACGGGAAGCCTGGAGCTTCCTGAAACGGCCGACCCCATTTTTTGCGTAGTCGGAACAAGTAGAAACAAGTCGGACTGGTGTGTCCTGGCCTTAAAGTGACATCTCCTGTAAAATATGTTGTGGATGTCATTTTGAATTACGAGCGCACACGTTCTTAAAAACTCTGCCTGTGATCTTGACTTGCGGCCTGTCAACACTGCAGATATTGCAGTGTTTGGAGTCTTTTTTCCCCTTTACTCACTGCTAACGTTACAGTGTATAGGTCTGAGATGTGATAATGCACCATATGCTTGTACATTCCATGTGATCATGGCTGGTGGCTCAGTAGTCCCCTCACTTTGATCTGCATGTGTACTTGTCATCAAAGGTGTGACCACCAAGTGTTGCATATACAGGTGAAACTCGAAAAATTAGAATATCGTGCAAAAGTTAATTTATTTCAGTAATTCAACTTAAAAGGTGAAACTAATATATTATATAGACTCATTACATTCAAAGTGAAATATCTCAAGCCTTTATTTGTTATAATTGTGATTATTATGGCTTACAGTTCATAAAAACCCCAAATTCAAAATCTCAGAAAATTAGAATATTACATAAAATCAATAAAAAAAAGGATTTTAAATACAGAAATGTCGGCCCTCTAGAAAGTATAATCATGCATATGTACTAAGTACTTGGTTTGGGCCCCTTTTGCATACATTCTTGCCTCAATGCGGCGTGGCATGGATGCTATCAGTCTGTGGCACTGCTGAGGTGTTATGGAAGCCCAGGTTGCATTGATAGTGGCCTTCAGCTCGTCTGTATTGTTAGGTCTGGTGTGTCTCATCTGCCTCTTGACAGTACTCCATAGTTTCTCTATGGAGTTCAGGTCAGGAGAGTTGTCTGGCCAATAAAGCACAGTAATACCATGGTCAGTCACCCAGTTACTAGTGGTTTCTGGCACTGTGGGCAGGTGCCAAGTCTTGCTGGAAAAAGTAATTCAGCATCTCCATAAAGCTTGTCAACAGACAGGAGCATGAAGTGCTCTAAAATCTCCTGGTAGACAGCTCTGGTGACTTTGGACTTGATAACACAGTGGACCAACACCATCAGATGACATGGTGCCTGAAATCATCACTGCCTGTTGAAACTTGACAGTGGTCTTCAAGCCCCTTGGATTGTGTGCCCCTCCGCTCTTCCTCTAGACTGTGGGACCTTGATTTCCAAATAAAACGCAACATTTAATTTGGATCAGTGATGATGAGGTATCATGACATCTGCTGCTGTTGGTCCACTGTGTTATCAAGTCCAAAGTCACCACAGCCGTCTACCAGAAGATTTTATTGCACTTCATGCTTCTGTCTGTTGACAAGCTTTATGGAGATTACAATTTCCATTTCCAGCTAGACTTGCCACCTGCCCACAGTACCATAAACCACTAGTAACTGGGTGACTGACCATGGTATTACTGTGCTTGATTGGCCATACAACTCTCCTGACCTGAACTCCATAGCGAAACTATGGGCTAATGTCAAGAGGCAGATGATACACACCAGACCCAACAATACAGAGGAGCTGAAGGCCACTATCAATGCAACCTGGGCTTCCATAACACCTCAGCAGTGCCACAGGCTGATAGCATCCATGCCACGCCGCATTGAGGCAAGAATTCATGCAAAAGGGGCCCAAACCAAGTACTTAGTACATATGCATGATTATACTTTCTAGAGGGCCGACATTTCTGTATTTAAAAACCTTTTTTTATAGATTTTATGTAATATTCTAATTTTCTGAGATTTTGAATTTGGGGTTTTTATGAACTGTAAGCCATAATAATCACAATTATAACAAATAAAGGCTTGAGATATCTCACTTTGAATGTAATGAGTCTATATAATATATCAGTTTCACCTTTAAAGTTGAATTACTGAAATAAATGAACTTTTGCACGATATTCTAATTTTTCGAGTTTCACCTGTACTCTTGCTTTTCACACATTCATGACTCAACCTATATTAATATGTTTAATTAGGTTATAGGGAACATAAGACTCATATGATAATGCTGTTATAAAAACATATGAAAAAAAAACAATAAAAAGCTGTCTATTTGAGACCAAACCAGCTGTCTGCATTTTCACTAGTTTTGTTTCATTAGACTGCACTCAGAAGAAGCCAGGAAGGAATATTGAGAACATAAATAACTCAATATTCGTTGGGTTAACTCCATTAATTGAGTTATTTCAAGGCAGGCTCAATAAAATGAGTTTACTTTGATCAAGTTAAAAAGCTTTTGGATTTGTGTGAATTGACCTTGAGGCCAGACCTTGGCGAGTGTTCACATTTTTAAAAGGTTTCTATAAATCCACCGATTCGTATTTGTGTAGAAAATGTCAGTTAAGCATTAGCAGGAAGGTTGAAAAGGAAAGTGGAAGCTAACCACCGAGGCCGCTAATGGCGATAATACATTTTGAAATCTGAATGGCAAGCAAGCTCCACCATTCCTGTGAATCTCTTGTGCATGTAAAGGCTGTTTTAATATAGCATGTAAATGACAGACTCTGCCACTACCAATCAAAACTATATCCGGTATGTAGTGAGGTAATTACTAACAAAGCATGCAGTAAAGTAGAAGTGATTATGTATGCAGTCATTCAAGGCCTTAAGGTTCAGATTCAGTTTGAGCTGTATCAAATATAAGTGTCAGTAAGAAAGATCAATGTATTTGTCTTCTAAACAGTAACTTCACAGTATTAATGTCCAGTCTCTGTGTATACTATAGAGATGTTCTTACAATGCACCTCTGGTCTGCTGACCATGTCTGAACAAGATCCTTGGCCTCTCTCTGCATCCCTGAATACACACACACACACACACACACACACACACACACACACACACACACACACACACACACACACACACACACACACACACACACACACACACACACACACACACACCACACACAGGGACCATAAAAGCCAGCCTTTGCATGGCACATCAGGGCCCCCTTCCCTCTCTCCCACAGTGACACCATCTAGCATGATTCATCTCCCTGGCAGTGTGAAGTGTAAAGTAGATTATTACCAGTGAAGGGCTCAGCCCCCCTTAAGATCTACTGCTCTCACGTCTGGCCTGCAGAGGGAATGGGAAAATATTGCTAATGTTTACAACCCGTGTGTGTGTGTGTGTGTGTGTGTGTGTGTGTGTGTGTGTGTGTGTGTGTGTGTGTGTGTGTGTGTGTGTGTGTGTGTGTGTGTGTGTGTGTGTGTGTGTGTGTGTGTGTGTGTGTGTGTGTGTGTGTGTGTGTGTGTGTGTGTGTGTGTGTGTGTGTGTGTGTGTGTGTTTGCGAAGGGGGGTGGGTCATGTTATGGCCACCAATAATGCCTGAAACATGACGAGCATGGCTAAGCAGCTCTCAGCCTGGTTTGCCATATAGAAATGTGCTGACTGCAGGCTGTTTTGTGTGCAAATGTTTTGTACGTTTGCATGCGTTTGCAGAAATACCTGCGTGTGTGTGTGTGTGTGTGTGTGTGTGTGTGTGTGTTCATGTGTGAGTGTGCGTGCCCATGGGTGTGTCATAATGTGTAAATGCATTTTTTGCACATCAATAAACCCAGAAGCCAGCTGTTGTTGAAGCCTGTACGATATGCTGTACTGTGCTTTTTTTTTATTCTTCTGCTTTTGTCTTGTTTGTTGGCCGCACATTTTCCTATTCACACCAACACAGGACTGAGGCTCATTGACATTTTTGAAACAAAATCCTGATCAGTAACTGTGCTCAATGAGAGGCAGGCTGACTAATACGCTCATCCAAACGAAAGCCAATTTGCACATATCATGTTAATTGTACTCCTAGGTCATTCTCATTATTTTTTAATGAGTTATAGGGAAGGGGCATCTATATCAAGACTGCACTAATTTCACTGATTACTGCAATTTAGCTTCAAGGTTTTGCTGAAGCACTCAGAACAGTTCCTATGTATGCAGTTTGTGCATGCAGGTGGCGCACGCAGGGATGTGCAGAGAGGCACACTTTTCTTCTTATGTGTCTTTCTAAGCTCTTTATGCCATAACCGAATTTGCATAAATTCTCAGAGATGAAATCTGATGTGGGTTAGCCACTATACGCAGTAATTTGCCCCCGCAATGGAATTGAGATGAGAGATGGAAGAAGTATCCCGTTATTATTAGCACCTTAGCATCGTTTGAATTTCTCTGTGAAATTTTAAAGGACCATTGTAAATAAAGTTACCATATATTAAAAGGAAAGAAAAACAAACTAAACAGGCTTAAGAGTTCATAGTCAAGCTAGTATATTTGTGATGCAATTACAAGCGAGCTAATAATGCCAGTCTTAACATGTTGATGTTTAACAATATGTGTAGACCAGTGTCATCATCTTAGTTTATTGATTAGCATGCTCACATGTTCTTATAAGCGCTAAACTTAAAGTACATCTGAGGTTTGTTATCATTTCTTTGGTTTAGCAGGTAAACTGGCATATTGGTCATGTCTGTTCTGTGAACTAAAGGAGCAAACATCTGGCATGGTTAAAGCTGCATTTAAGTCAACCGTACTTTCCACTTTCAAACAGAGAACTTCTAATTATCTGTTAACTCCCCAGCTCTTTCTTTCACTTATATCTGCAACATCTCTGGTTTGTCTTTAACTTGCTGTGTTAAATGTTTTGTCAGAGGCATTGTTAGTTGGGATACTTTGCCTGTGACTCTCTCTGGGGCCTCTTTGGGCACACACAAGCTGTTTTCTCTCCTCTGCACTGCACTGTTTCAAAGCATAACCATCACCATAAGGTTTGACGATGTTTTTCCAGTTTCTTTCCCTCTTGGTTTATTTCAAGTTTTGTAATATCTCTGTGGCAACGGTGGCCATACTGTATGATGCTCTGTGATGAGAATGGCCTGGTTATTGTTTCGCGTGACCACTTCATGTTTGTGTGTTTGTGGGTAATGGTGATGCCACTATCACACTAGTGGTAACTTCAGAGGACAAAAGCCTCTAAGAAATAGAACTTTGGTTACATACAATTAGGGCTGGCCCGAATGCCATTTTTCAGGCTTAAAATGATATCCTCCTAAATGAGCAATACTACTACTACTACTACTACTACTACTACTACTACTACTACAATATTACTAACTTTTATATCCAAATATAAAATTATTTGATGACATTATATTGCAGTACTAGCTTCTTGCAAAAACACTTTTAAAAAACGAAGCTCCGAATACTAATTTAAGCTCCGAATACTAATTTTCCGAACGAGTATTCGAATAATTCGGGCCAGCCCTACATACAATACAATACAATACAATACAAAACAATTTAGTGGCCCTCTAAGCTGTGGGCCCCTTCTAGTTTCTCTTAACTAGCTGAAGTAAAACCTGCTTGTGGGAGCCAATTGTCTGGTCTTAGCTCAACACAGTCAGTGGTTGTAAACTAGACGTATGCAGTGCTGCGCCAGCAAGGAATAACTCCACTAGAGATAGCTTTGTGGCTGAGCCTATACTACAATCTGGAGTAACAGTAACTAACATCTGCCATTATTCATTTTCATTTTGAAAGAGCAACAGCCAATGGAGACAGTCCACCACTAAACTGAATAATTGTATAACGTCATCAGGCAGTGAGTCAATGGCAGACATGTTTTAATACAGTTGGCCTCGCTTTGCTGCAATCCAGCCAAAAACAGAAAATGTCAACATCATAGAGGCCTCAGCAAGTACAGTGGCTAAATAACTGGCACGCTTCTGTCTTTTCCCTCATGTCATGAGGTTAAGTATAAAGAGTGTCAACATCTTGAGTCCTTAAACTAAACCACCGTAGATAGAAGTCCCATTTCCCATCAGCGACAGGTTGTCACAGCCTCACCAGCTCGCCCTGCTCTCTGGTGGCTTCACCGTGTGTGCTTGGTTGGGTCTATCTGTTCTCTGCCTGGGTGATCACCTGCTAACAATCACTTCTGCAATCAAGCCAGCTGGTCTAGCCTCTGTCTCCCCCGGGCCTTCACCAGATTGTCTTGTGTTCATGGCACGCCAAGCTCTCACGCCACTTCCTTCAAGCCTAATTGTTTTTAAGACCTGTAACTGATTCTTTGCTCTGCCTGGCCCTCTGCTTCACTGCCTGACATTTAGGATTTGCTGACCTCAGCCTGCAGACTTATTTTTGCTTCTGTCTTGTCCATTGTTTTGCTTGACTTTTATGTATTTTAAACTCTCCAAAGAAACTTCTGTGTTGTCTACAATACATGCAGGTCTCTATATGGAGACAGCAAGATCACAAATGTGGTAATCTTATTGAAAATGTTGTATATCATGGGGCTAATTTATTTAATAACTAATTAATATTCAGACAGATTAATAGAGGTGATAGTCCGCCTTGTTGCTGAAGGGGAGAGGTCAATGCTTTTGTCCTTCACAAGCCTCCAGAAATGCTTAGTGAACGTTAGCTATAATCCTCCAAGAGTCTAGCTTTTAATAGACCAATGGAATGTGCTCATTCAAGTAGAACTGTATTTATAAAGCACCATTTGATACAAACGCAGTTCAAAGAACAGTCGAGTTTGATTAAATATTAAAGTACTAAAGTAAAGAAAAAACGGTAACAGAACGATTAACTGAGAGGCCGGTTTTACTGCAGATGAACATAACTTCAACATAATATAAAATACAATACATGATGTACATACAAACTAGCCTATTGCAGTCTACATCTTGTTGATGACGTAGCAGCTCAAACGCTTCATGAAGATGATGAAAAAGTATTCTAAGTGATATAGTAATAATAGAAATATACAGGTATAATACGTGTGTTGGTGGAGGAACAGTCATGACTCAAGTTTCTAGGACTGTTTCACTTTAGTCACTGCATCATTTAGAAAAGAGACTGGGGGTGCCCTTAGCTCAGTTGGTAGGGCGTCCCCCCCATGGGCCTCGGCCAGCAGCGGTCCCGGGTTCGATTCCATCCCGCGGTCGTTCTCTGCATGTCACTCCCCTCTCTGCCCCATTTCAACTCTGTCTCTACACTATCAATAAAAGCATTAAAAAAATAAACATGAAAGAAAAGAGACTGCTGTGGATTTAACTTTTAAGTCAATTTGAGCTTGGCATTTGTCCTGGTGATTGTACTTTTTAAATTGTATTGGACACAGAACATTTTCCAACTTTTATGTGGTTTTTCTCACATTTCTCCAATTGTTATTGTACAAACCAATACACCATAAAGCTGCAGGTTGAAGATGATCAGATTTACAATGATTGTATCACTAATGCTCGCACAGTATGGCCCAGTGGTTTGGTATTTTTCCTATCCCTTGTTTTCTCTTGAGTTTTTAATATAATTTCAGACGTTACCTGTAGCTATAATATCAGTATTAAGGCGACTCAATACATTTCCACCTCCTTTCTCCTTCAGAGAACTAGGGACTTTACTGTTTGAAGAATGGTACACATTGCACGGCACACAGCTCATAGTGTATACCCGACAGTTCAACAAAGAGGATTGGAGCTAAAGAAAAAGCCAAGGTCACTGACTGAATCTGACCATGGCCTGCCAGACACCACAAACCATTCATTTTGACTTGTGTATGCATGTAGTTAAATACGCTATCCTAATATATTTATATCAATAAAAAATGTTCCCTGTTTATAATTGGAGCTGCATCCCTGTAATACCCCCTCATGCATCATAATGTCTTGTATCTAATTAGAAAAGATGCTTAATAGCCTATTAGAGTAACACTCCCAAACTGTAATTGCCTGAGTCATAAGCCATTAAAGCTGCACTGTACACTTTGAAGAAGGCATTTGTTCCAAAAGTAATTTGTCCTTTATCAGCTATGAGCTTTTAATAGCAACACATGCAATGTCAAAATGTGTCACCGCATCACATGGGTGTATAGAAAGGAGGCCACGCTCAAGGATACTTAAGGATAAAGTGTGTATTTTTAAGGAAGACTAAATAGGAAAGTTTGAAAATAGAAAAAGAAATGTCCTGGGTCACTTTGATTTATTTTTTTCATCTTTTCAGTGTCAGCCTGACATTGTTACTGCTACACATTAAACATTGATTTGCATATAGCATGCCTGAGCAACTCTACATCTTTTTACCATATTTTGAGTAGAAAACGAAAATAAAAATACATTAAGTTCTACTTTAAATTGTACTGAATGTCTACATAAAGACTCCCTTTTCTGTGAACCAAATTCATTGTCGGGTTCATATTTCAAAGAGGAAGAGCAGGAAATAGAGCGGGGTCCTTTATATTTCCTCCTTTGTTCTTCCACCTCCTGCATTCTGTCAGATCAGACGCAGACTGTTTTTAGTCTGTGACAACAAGAAGTGTTTTGGGGAAAGCAGCAAAGCACTACAAAACAGCAATTCACCTCCATTATTTATTCATGACCTTTGAGAGTTGTGTGCTTTTTTGAAATGTTGCTAGATTGTTTATGACACATTCGTAACAGTGACAAGTTAGGCCTTAAGGATAATTTGTTTATGTTTTACTATTGGTTGTACTCACAAATGTAATCGCTGAGACCTTGGGAAGCAGCAACAAACAACAACAAACTACAACAGTAAGCAAATAATTGTACTGACTGCCTTCATTTTCCCTTCAAAAATAAATAGTCTTAACCTGGATGTGTCATTCCAGCTCTCTATAATCCTATTACTGCCACATCTAATTTCCCGTCAGCTCAGTCCAGAGATCTCACTCATTAATAACTAAGTGAGTACAATTTACTGATAGAAGAGCCGTCCAAACAATAATGCAAGGAATATGCATAATGCTGTGGTACAAGAATTGTTGTTAAAAATGTACAAAAGGCTATGTAAATCTGCTTGCAGTCATATCAATACCATTAAAAAATAATGAGAAATGAAAGATTTTCCAAAATAAATATTTAATAATTTAAAAAAAATGCTACTATTAAAGCTCCTAGTTGTAACAAAAGAGGATAAACAAGCACGGCTACTTCATGATGTGATGTTAATCAGGAAAGACTCAGAGGCGCAGTGTGTGTGTGTGTGTGTGTGTGTGTGTGTGTGTGTGGTGTTGTGTGTGTGTGTGTGTGTGTGTGTGTGTGTGTGTGTGTTGTGTGTGTGTGTGTGTGTGTGTGTGTGTGAGTGTTATGAATATTCACCTGCAGAGATGACTTTGCAGAAAAAGTGGCGGAATCAATTACACATGCACATGGAACCCCACCATCAAAACCAATTATGCTTCTTCATAATCACCAGCCATGTGTCCATATTTAATAAGTGAAATGTCCTGCGGCATATTAACACCAGGTCCACTGAGGGCCCCGCCCCGGTCTGCTGTGAACACAGCGGCGGACTCATCTTCCTTTCCTCTATTGCTGACCCTGAGTCAGCTTTAAATGATGTCTGCTCTGTGTTATGCCGTTCTTTTAATTGCCTATTCAGCACCTTGACTAACACTGCGGCCGTCTGTAACATGATAATAGCTCTCCATCCAACTCTCTCTTTTTTCTGTTTCTTAATCCGCCTTTCTCGCGCAATTCCGATTCTATTTCCTCTCTTGCTCTGTCACTCAGTGTCACTTTCCTCCACTTAGCTGGTGAATGCTGATTGCCTCTGTAATGCACTGAACATGTCCTGGGCGCTATTCACAGTAAATTGCTTGGTGCTGTGTTGCTGTAGGGCCCTAACCAGCTGGACTGCAGCCTCCACTGTTTGGGGAGTGGAGAATAATGGCGGAGGCTTCTAAATGGGCTCCAGCTTTGCTGTTCCAGCACATAAATAGCTGTGGCATGATAGTGTAATGTGCTTTGTATGGTGTTGACCCTGTGAACCCCATTGGTGTAAGCCCACCTTTAAGTTATTAAAATAACTCTTCTGTACAATCAGATCTGCAGTGCTAATAACTGATCTAGGCCCGAATGTATCAAGAGTCTCAGAGTAGGACATCTCTAACTGGCCAAAAAGAAAGCATTTTTTTCAGCTTTGTTAAATTTGGAAAATTGATCCCTTAGTCTGCTGTATCAGTGTGCAAGATAAAGATTCTAAAAGAGAAGAGATATTTCGAGAATGCTTGATGACAAAATGCTTTTTGGAGGATAATTATGACTTAAAAAAAAACTAATAATATGTGAGAATGATCTTGTGCATAATGTGGAGTAGCGCACATGCTGTCACTACAGAAGCCCATGTCATATCAATGTTGTGTTTTTTTAACAGGGAAAATGCATTCGTACAAAACTGATGATTGCATCAGATCCAACCACGCCTTTGTGTCAGTCATCAATCAAACGTGTGCGGGTCATAAAGATAATGTGCACAGTGGAAGTCATATGTCACAGCAGATCAAAACTTGTTTGAACACATACATGTCCCCCGGGCTGGATCTCAGCTGAATTATGATTATATTTATATTTTTTATGGGGTCTTATTGCTTCACACTGCCATGGTGCAATTCCCAAGACTTATTCAACAAAGGGTGTGTTTGAAATGGGAACTGGACAGTGAAAGAGAATTTTCCATTCTCTTCTTGCAGAACCGTAGACAGTGAGAGGTCTGTGCATATGTGCCAGATGCAGCACTATACTGAGAAGTGTTAAGCTTTGTTTACAGTCTGCTATATAAATGTTATTATTTTGACATCATATTTTTCCATATATAATCTTGTGAGGCTGCCTACAACACTCTTAAGTGTCTAGAGCAGCAGATGTCACACTCTGTCCTTGGAGTAATCTTTGATGATAGTAATAGTTGGTCACTGAATATATAACCTTAAATTCTTACTCTCATGCAGGACTGTTTTCCAGTCAGCAAAATTCATGAGACTGACTCTGATATAAATAAGCACCGAGGCTGGACTTTGTGTAGCTGTGTTTTAAGAAATTTGAACTGAGTCAAAGTGCTAAACACCTTCAAAAAATGCCAACAGTTATGCTGACAAGAAAGCTTTGCAGTTTAGCAGTTATAGTTGTTTTTGTCTTTGTGAAACTGTAGACACACTAAAGTAAAGTTTTGTATTGTATTTATTTCTCTAAAAGGTTTGTTCTTTGTCTCCTCTTCTCTTGTTTCAGGTTGTTACAGTTACAAAGGATCCGGAGAAGACCAGCAACAACCAAAGACCCCTAAAATGTATTTTATATTATTGTGTGTGTGTGTGGGGGGGGGGTCTGGGTGTGTGGGTGGGGGTGTGTCAGGTGTGTCTCTCTTGCTCATCTCATATGTGTGAGATGAGAGCGAGTAAGAGAGATTGAATAACTTTTAGTTATTACTATTATGGGGCCAAGATACCTTCAGATTAGCTTTCTATCTTTTTATCCACTTGCCCCATATCTAAACTGGATATGGGTCGGACCTGCTCTTTTTATATACTGTTCTCATTACAATTTATTGGGTCACCCAGCTTTTTACCAGTGGCAGTCTTTTAAATAAATCATAAATGTCCCTGATATGCTTCAGAGTGCTGTCATCTGTTTCTTTCCACGGTGGCATGAATTGTGCTTTACGCTGAATTATACAGTGCTGACATACACACACACACCACACACACACACACACACACACACACACACACACACACACACACACACACACACACACACACACACACACACACACACACACACACTAGTTCACAGGACACATTGTCTATAATGTGTCGTCGCTGATTCATCTCTCTTTAAATGAGTCAGACCTGGCAGTGGGCAGTGGGCCGCACTGTGCCAGGCCAGCGGAAGTGAAAGGGCAGGGGGAAGGGGGCTGACTCTGCAGGGATGGAGGCCAGGAATAGAAGTGGTCAGATGGGACAGTATCGATCAGCGGGAGGGGTCAGAGGATCAGCTGTTGGAGGCCAAAAACGGGTCCCACGTCAGAGGAATGTACACAGTGTATAGGACACTGCACACAAACACTGTAGCTGCAGTATGGACAGATTGTCCCGATTGAGGAAGGATGTCAGCTTATTAGGCGCTGCACTTTACACGATACTGTGCTGAAATCACATAAAATGCTTGGAAACTGATCGTAAAAAGGATTTAAGGGATACAATGATAAGTTTAATTTTTTTTAACTTTATTTCACATTTATTATATTGTATTCACCGATGTTATTATTAGACATTGTTATAATGTAACCTCAGTCAAAGGCCCCTCTGTTAAAAATCTACACCAATAGGCTAGAACTGAACACATCTAAATCATAATCAGTTTAAAGATGCTGAAAAAGATTAGTTCAAATCTGTATCATATGTAAACATTGCCATTAGAAGGCCTGTGTTATAGCGAGTATATCTAGCATTTGTATAAATAGTTATTTTATATTTAAAATTCTTAGATCATTTTTAGAATGAATGGCTCTAGTCATCTAGTAGGATGACAAACCTTTTCCATTTCACTTTGGTGCATTTTCTTGCATCTGATCAATCACATTTTCCATCTCGGTCTTGAATGTAACACTCAGTCAGTAGCCTATAGGCAGTAGGAAAATCAATCAGACATTTGCCAACAATTGCTGGTTGCATTTTTATTCAGCGACGTTGACATCAAGCATACCCACACCTTTCTTCTATGAGTATTTGAGATTTTTACTGTACCTATTATTATACTATCAAACTGAAGCTACCATGAACACTTCAGCATTATTCACTAGTGATAAAAAGATAATGATTAAGTGGTATTGTTGCTGGATTTTAGATTGTGAAACCTTTTCGACTGTCCATTCAGTTAGATGTCTGATCCGATTATCCAACTCACTGGTCTATAACTGACAGCCAGAGAAAATAGTCTGACAGCCTACTCGTCCTCTTTCCTTATATACAATCCCTCCATCTTCTCTTCCATCTCCCCTTTCACTCTTTTCAGAGGCCCTGATCAGTTGTAACTTTCGGTAGGCATCTTTGCTCTTTCGTTATTTAGAGCCTGAAGACTGTGACAGAGGGCAGCGATCGGGCTGTCCTTCTCTGACAGCTCTGGCACTGTTCTATCAGCAGCCCTCCTCTCTCCTCCAAAAGACCCAGGAGGGAAATGAAATCAAATCAAATCAGTTTTATTTGTATAGCCCAATATCACAAATAGACATTTGCCTCAGTGGGCTTTACATTCCATACAATATGACACCCTGCCCTTACACCCTTAGCTCGGCTGAGAAAAAAACTCCCAGTAAAAACCCTTTACCGGGATTAAAAAAAAATGTTTGAAGAAATCTCAGGGAGAGTCGGCAAAGTAAGGGATCCCTCTCCCAGGACAGACATACTGCAATAGATGTCATAAGTAGAGAAAATCACGAAGGAATTCAAATGTTAAAACCTTTTTTTTCCCCACTTTAGAAAATGGTCTCTTTGACCCGGGTTTTATTTGGTCATTCTTTCATTCATCTTTATTGCTGAAAATGTATTTTCAGTCTGTTTGCTTAGCCAGGCTTCTGCCCTGATCTGTGTAACTTGCTGGATGGAAATGGATGGAGATTCAACAATGCAAAATCCTCCTTGAAGTTAAGTAAAGAGACATGTTAGGTCATTATTAATGCTGCTTTGAAATATAAGAAAATATAGCAACACATAAAAGGTTGAAACATCAAAGAGTAACTCCCCTTTGCAACATTTCCGTACATCATGAGAAAGAAATGTCTCTGAAAGCATGGGCCGAGGACCAAATCTATTCTCAAATAAATCCGTTGAACTCCTGAAGCTCTGACCAGGTCGATTGAGAAGATGCCTAAAAGTGTGGCTGACATTGAGACATTTCTTTCAGCGTTTCTATAGCAAAGCCAAACAGAGAATGGAGAGTAAAGAGGAGGTGAGGGCCATGGCTGTCTTTAGAGAGAAGAGAAAAGTTTTCATTCCTCTTTTGATTGGAGTCAAAGAGCTCCAGAGATAGATAGATAGAAGAGGTTTGCAGAGGCGTCTGCTTTAGGCTGACGAATGTCTTCTCTTCTTTGAAGAATCACAAACACAATGTGTAGAGCTGGAGAAAAAACTCCTCACGGAGGTTGAATTACCGAAGGTATTCTGTAATCAATTTTGCAATTTACTTTCTATGTCTATTGGCTTGTCTCATCTATTTCTCTCTAGGATTACTTACAATGAGCATATGTCTCTGTGTACCACTGCACAGCAGCAACACAACAGAGAATGTTTGGCTTTTTTAGTTTAAAACTTCAGCGCTTCTGAAAAACCTCTTTTATCTGCCTTGTGATTCTTTATTTTGTTCCACATAAATACTTCAGTTGAAATACAATTGGATAAGAGGCTATAATAGGGATGGTAAACCATCCATCCTGTTACATCCATCTATCTTCTTCAATCATCATCCATTATCCAGGATCAGTTCCAGGGGCTACAGATCCAGCCTGGGACCCCAAACTTCCATTTCCCAATCCATATTTGCCAGCATTGACTGGGGGATCCTATTGGGTTCCCAAGCCAGTGTGGGGTTATAATATCTCCATAGTCCTGGGTCTTCCTCCTCTCAGCTGAAACTGCCTGGAACATCTCCCTAGAGAGGCACCCAGGGGGCGTCCTTACCAGATCCCCAAACCATCTCATCTGGCTCCATTACATGCAAAGGACCAGCAGCTCTACTCTGAGTTCCTCATGAATGACTGAGCTTGTCACCCTTATCCTGAGAAAAGCCAGCTATAGTTCCTGGGTGAGCGTACCCATGATAAAGGCATTAAAGCCACTACGAGTAAGATGGCACGTTGGCGTCCCCTTTGGACAAAAGCGGTAGTATGTTTACGACGCCCGCTGTCGCAAAGCTGTTTTCTAGCGCGTGACAGGCGTGCGAGTGTGAACTGAGAAGGGCGCAATATAGTGCATGTCCGTGTGTTGAAAGTGTGAGGACTCTTTTCGGCTCCGTGAGAGTGGTTTTGACACTGCATCAACTAATGCCAGTCACTGCCACACACACCTGATTGCAATGAGTTGATGCAGTAGCGTCACCTAACTACTCTCTCTCACGGACTGAAAGACGTGTCCTCACAGAAAGCGAATGAACGAGAGACGGCAGTTAGTATGGATCACGATGAGGTAATGTGTTTGTGTTGTTGATGTAAATAATGACTATTTCAGATAATGGTTATCTGATGATGGTGAAGCAAAGCAAACTTTGTGTTAGTACCAACCGCTCATTCATTTAGGAGTAAACACTGCAGTCTAGTTTCGCTCTCGTGAAATTGTATACACGTTGCTTGGCAACGCCCTCGTCCCGCCCGTAGCCTATATCACTCTCCCTTCATTGCATTTTAATTTTTTTCTTTGATGGTTCAGCCCCGTTATCAGTCATTATGACGACAAATAACTGTCTCAAACAAGGCTCCCGTTCCCCTTCCCTCACCTGGAGGGATAGGCTTCTCAAATCACGTTGCTGCGCCACACTGAAATCTGCGACCAATATGGATATGTGACCATAGAGCCTGCACGAGCGAACCGAAAATCGGACTGGGTGTGCGACCAGACCAAAAGCAGTAATAAAAACTATTTAAAAACGTCTTTCTTTGCACTGATGGTCTCGTTTGCTGTTAAAGGTAATTTATGATTATCAGAAGAAACATGAGGCTGTTTAAAAGATATTTAAATGTTACTCGTAGCCGCTTTAAGAAAAACTATTTAAGAATAGCATTCTATGCACTGATTGGTCTCGTTTGCTGTTATGTGTGATTTATGATAATCAGAGGAAAAATTAGACTTAAAAGTTCCTTGTAGCACCTTTTCAGTAAAAAATCTAAATTTAAACAAACCAATTTAAGTCAGTCAACATCAATGCAGTTACAAATTAAAGTATTGTCCACAGTCAAGCAACGCTGGTTCAAGTGAAGTCTGTAGTCTGCCATAACAAGTCCTATGTCAAGTCCCAACCTTATAAGCGAACTGCACGTCAGGTCTGTTAAACCTCTGATTAAGGCTAGCATTTTATGGTGCTTTTCATAGCCCTTTCAGTACACTAGCAGCAGTATAATTTATTATTCAAGCTTTATGGTTTTGTAGGTCAGACTGGCCTTGATCCAGGATTTTACCAGATAAACACACTCCGGCCTTGATGTCTGTTGGGAGTCAAGGCACAGACATATCAGGTCTCAGATCAGTCAGGTTCCAAACGATTCTCTAGAGTTAATTTTTAAGACTAAAATGTAGTCTTATGTCTCTTGTTCGGTTTAGTACCATGCACAACATCCAGGCCTTTTATCCTGAGCAGTGGTGGGATTCCCCTGTTTGTTGCTTGGCTTGATACATTTCATATAAAGCACAAACAAAAAAACATACTTGATATTTTGGTGTAGTGTGCCACAGATGCTTGCCTGTGCAGAATCACTGACTGGGGAACAGATTTACACTTTCCCTGTTTTTTTCCGATGGTCCAAAGCGATCTCCAAGTCTCTCAGCTGAATGACTTCTAGAAGATAGAATCCTCAAAGTGCTTTCAGTCCCTTTTTTTATCCCACGGGTTTCTTCCGGCGGATCTCTCACTTCTTGGGATAACCATCAAAAAGAGTTTTCATGTTGTGCCAAGCTCAAGTCTCCACAGACATGAAATATTAACTCTATATCCGTCTGTGTCTCCCTCCTGGAAAGAAAGCTACAGTTACACCTGCGCCTCACAGCGGTTTTTCACCTTGATGGAGATTAAAGGCAGCGATACACAGATCACGTCATACAGACACAATGAAGAGAAAGAACATTCTCCTCCCTTTTGGGCCTTTCCTGTATCCTGACTGAGGGTAAGGCTCTTTGATGCATTACAAGCGCTGTGGGGGCTCATCATGTACAGGAGAATATGCATGTTCATGTGTATATGGGTGTGTGCTGGCATCTGTTGACAATCCCCTGAAGTATCATGCAGGAGTTCTGCTGGGGAATCCTGTCCTCTTCTTGCCTGTCCCCTGGTGTGCTCCTCTTTCACCTCAGAGTAGAAGTCCACCTGCTGTTAACATCTTAATAGTTTAGGTGTAATATGAGGCCAGATCGTCTAATCTGTGTGATATCCACTAAGAATGTCCAGGATGATTAAGCAGTGACCGGGCTGCTTCCATCTTTGTTCCTCCCAGGCAATGTTGATCATTCATATGGCTGTTAGATGATGCATATCAGGTAAATGTACGTTGGTTACTTTTTGGTATTGGTGGAATGTAACTAAGTAGGGCCTACATTTCCTCAAGTGCTGTACTCAAGTACCAGTTTGAGGCACATGCTATACTTAAATATTTTCTTTTCGTGCTACTCTTTATACTTCTACTCAATTTAGTGGGAAATATGTAACTTTTTACTCCATCGGGATCTGAATAATTCCTCCACCACTGATTCAGGGCAATAGTTGATGTTGTCTTTAGCATAGCAGGAAAAGCCCAGGTGTGACTAATCACATTAACCATGGCTCAGTGCCATTGAGTGTGAGCATACACAGTACCAGGGACCTGGACCTGGCTATTAATAATCACACCTGTGCTTTTCTCGCTATGATAACTGAAACCTGTTTCAACTGATATTTTCTTGTTTCTATATACAGTATATATATTGTTTATCCCTTTGAGACATTTCTGCCAGACAACTCATTCTCCATAAGAGTGCACTAAACTTAAAATAAATTGAATTCAAGATTTAACTGCAAAGCTGACACGTGACTAAATGTGTCTTGAACAATGAATCCATTCATAAGGAGACTCCTGTGTGGGTTCATCAATGTTAAAGGTCAGTTATGGGCCTTGTTAGGTGCCGTAGAGAAGAGAGTGTTAGGAGTCCCTCAGGGATAGACAATCACATGAGAGTAGAAGGATTTTTTTTTTTTATGAATCTGTGAGCTCGGTGTCTGTGGTTAGAGTAAGGCAAGGGATATTTGCAGTGTACATAGAGCTCAAGTTGTCTTTCCTTGGGACACCTTGCAGTAATTGGTAAGGGGGTTGAAGAAAGCAAGCGGGAATTGGCTGATCTTTAGCCCACGTGTAGCTCTTTCTGGTTCATAGAGTCACATGCTGCTGCAGAGCTTCAAAACATGTCTTTTCCCCCTAAAAGACGTTTGCAATATGACTGTCTGTATTTGGTCATTTTAAAGATTTCATTCCCTTTGATTTGAATCTGATATCAACTGTAGGTAAAGATACTTTGAAGTGCCCCTGGTGATGCTGCTAGGGATCATTGATTTCTTTAACAATACATTGCGCATAAGGAACTGACGGTTGTTTTTAATGGATTGGATTTATATAGCGCCTTATTCCCTAGGGACTCAAAGCACTTTACAGGGTTCCAGGTTCCATTCATACATGCACAGTCATACTGGTGGTGGTAAGCCATAGTAGCCACAGCTGCCCTGGGGCAGACTGACGGAAGCGTGGCTGCCATTTCACGCCAACGGCCCCTCCTACCACCACCTTAAACATACAGCATTCATACACATTCACACGAGGCAATGTGGGTGAAGTGCATTGCCCAAGGACACAACAACCATGACACAAGTGGCCGGGTGGGAATCGAACCGCCAACCCTTGGATCATTGGCCAACCCGCTCTACCACCTGAGCCACAGTCGCCCCGAAACTTTTTGGAAAAGTTGTAATGGAACTATAGTTTTAGACCATGATATATTAATGTGCTAATGAGCACATTCACCAGCTAAAACAAACCCTGGAAAATAAATATAGACAAAACAAAAAGTTCATGTCCGACTTTTTTTGACTTGCCAGCAATTACAACGTATAATAATTTACACAGACCAGCTAGGGTCTGTGTCATTTATTTTACGCTGTGATTTTTAGCAAACTAGTGCATTTATTGCAGTATTTTCACAAGGTCATTAATACACATTAGAATGCATGGCAGCAGGATGATGCATGTGAGGTTGATTCAAACTACAGTGCCCATGTTTACCGCTATGAAGGAACATTTCACCCAGTGCAACAGTGCGGCTCATTGATGGCTTTTTAATAGTTTTCGAACAAGAGTGGTGACACAGTATAAAATAAAAAATCCATATATTTATACATATATTTATTTAATTTTAATTTTATATTGTTTACACACACAAACATTTTTTGTAGGATGTTGTGAATGTAAAAAATTACTTCCCAGAGTAATATATGATCCTACAATAAAGTATAAAAAAAGAGTGGTGACACAGTAGAATAAGATATTACTGGCTTACAATGCACAAGCAATACTTGTTGGCAACTAGACCATTTCATTGATGGTTGTTAGGGCAAAATAATACATCAGGCTTTCTGTGCAAGGCTTTGAAATGACTAGCTGCACTCACTGCACTCTTCTTTTCTTCTGTAATATAATGTAGCTACATTGATGTTAAGCACATAGGTGAACGCTGAGACCATTTCAAAATAACAGTTCTTAGGGTGTAAAAATGTATATATCCTGCTTACATGTAACTATATATTTTCTAACTGTTTCAGACCCTAAAATGGACCATACATGCTGACCACACACCAAATTATTATTCTCAAATTATTCATTTATTGTTGATATACAGTACATGAGTCCAGAAAAAAACATCCAAAAACATGTGTTATATGTTTTGAATGTGCAAATGGTTTGAAGAATATTGTCCTAGTTTTATCCTTATTTTTTCTCAGCATGTAGAACGATAATCTGTGAAGAGCCTGGTCCTTTCTCCCTGGTAGCATGGAGCTCTTTGTGTCTTGTCATGGTGAGCTTTGCACACCACATGGCTTCTGCTTGGCTCTCACTCAAGCTGCTGAATCATCGCTTTGACTCCCTCCTTTCCGTCTGTTTCCCTCCCATCATCTGCCAGCTCTCGCTCCCCAGCCGCCCATCCAAGAAAAAGTTGCTGCTTTTTCTGTGCTCGCTTATGTAATTCCAATTTATTTATATGTTTTATTATGTAATGTTTTTTTTTGCTGCAGTAGCAACACTAAAATAAAATAAAAAAACATAATATCCCTGCCAGTAAGGCTTACTGCAGAGATGAATCGTGAGAAGCGAACAGTCCTCAAAGAGTCCTCCTAATGAGCGGCAAAGTGTTTGTTGGTGTCCTGAGGGCATTTGTTAGGCTAGCTAACACGTTTGGCCCCCTGCTATCTTGATTTAGCTTGCAAGAATTTTCTTTGCATTTTAGCAAAGCTCCTCAGCAACAGAGATTTTGCTTTCATGTTCAGCAAATGTTCCAGCAAGCACACCAAAGTAACACGCCACTGCCAGCTGTGGTCCATTAAATAAAAGGGATTACTCTGGCATTATTCAAAATGTTTCTTATTATCAACAAATCCCATTAAAAGACCAAAACCGAGGGGGGGCCTCGCCTCCATGGCTTAGCGGTTGGGACACTAAACACAACAGATGTCTGTTTTAACGTTACATCCACAGCTGTTGCTGTGCAGTTCGATGCAACACCTTCTGTTCAGTTTATATACACAAATCAAATGAACATTAGTGGGACTGTTTGAGAAAATATCAGGTCTAAGAAAATAATCTGATGATATCGACAAAAGAACTGCTTTACAAATTGGAGTTTCAAAATACGACTGTTTAATGGGCAGGGTGGTTCTACCTAAGAGTAGCCATGTAGGTTTTGTGAGGCATATAATGACTAGATCTTATTCTCTGCTGAATTTTGACCATTCTTTTTCTAAAGAAGACGTTTATACACTGCAATGTAAGGCTGTCCAGGCGTAAGTTGACAGTCAGCAAAGAAACACACTGAAATCTGTACTCTTCAGTCCAAAAAATTGTCCTAAATCACACTGCTAGACACGTCAAACAAAGACTTATTTTGATGTTTGGCAACCAGAGACGGCCTATTTCAAATTTAGGAGATAGCTTCTACAACCATATACTTACAAACCAACCAGTCAAGATAAAACATGAATTAATGCAAAATATACCAACAGATGTTGACGTTGAAAGCACCACCTTTAAAATTAAGGCGGTTACGTGGTCAGTTTTTCTACATTGGCCCAGACTGAAATATCTCAGCATTACTGGAGGGATTGCCATGAAATAATAAAAAAATGTGTACAGGCACTCAAGGTCCGCAGTCCATAAATCCTTTGGGCTTTGGCAATCCCCTGACTCTTCATCTATATCGCCATCGGTAAATTGATTTGCGGTTGTGAGTCAAATGCCTCATCAACTGCTGGAGGGATAACCACAAAATCTCTTACAGATATCCCCAATGCCCAGTAAACAGTGTAGAATGGTACAACTTTGGGGATCCCCTTACTTTTCCTCTCGCACCACCAAGAGGTTGACATATTTGGTTTCTACAGTAGTGTAATGTCTTAACTACTATTGAATATCTCAACATCAAGATAAAGTGCACACTCTTTGGTAAAGACATTTTAAGTCCCCAGATGATGTAGGCTACTGTATGCTTTACTCATCCTTTGACAATTCATCTAGTGCCATCATCAACAGTTCAACATTTTTAATAATCCGATTAGTGTCCAAATACCTTCTAAACTGATGTCATCCATTAACCAGCTGTACTTTGTGTCAAAAGAATATTACAAAAAGTTAGCATGCTATACGCTAAACCAAGATGGTTATAGGCAAGGCAAGGCAATTTTATTTATAAAGCACATTTCAGGCACAGGGCCACTCAAGGTGCTTCACAGGGTTAAAATCAAATAAAGAATACAAATACAAAAAAGGAACAAATTTAAAACATGGATAAAAATACAACATTTACAATCATATGAAAAAGTTTGGGAACCCCTCTCATCCGGCATTATTGCGCTGAATTGTTGAACGATGTACAGATACACAATCTGCAGCCAGATGTTCTTGTAGGTCTTTGGAGGTGATCTGTGGGTTGTGTGCAACCATTCTCACAATCCTCCACCTATGCCGCTCCTGTTTTTTTCTTGGTCTGCCATGCCTGAGTTTAACTGCCACTATGCCTGTGTCCTTCCATTTCCTGACAACGTTCCCTACAGTCGATATTGACAATTGAAACCTTTGGGAAAGCTTCTTGTAGCCTTCCCCTAAACCATGACAATGAACAATCTTTGTTTTTCAGATCTTTTGGGAGCTGTTTTGATGATCCCATTCTGTCTCACTTCAGCAGAGAGTCAAAGAGAAGTGCAACTTGCATTTAGGCACCTAAAATACATTTTCTCATGATTAAACAGACAATTATATGAGGTTCAAGGCTTAACAACATAATCCAACCAACTTTGTGTTTAAAGTCATCAGTTTTACATGCTGTTACAGGCATTAAAATCAACAAAACCACAAGGGTACCCATATTTTTGCACAGCCAGTTTTTCACATTTTATTTTATTTCATACAACCAAATACTGCTTTTCAAAAAATCTTTGTTTGGAAAACATCCCAGTACTTAGCTGTTCCTGGTATATTAAAGACATACCACTTTTATATTTTTTTTGTGAAAGCAGAGTCAATTATAATGCCGGCTGAGAGGGGTTCCCAAACTTTTTCATATGATTGTAAATAAAATAATTAAAACATTTTACAAAAAAATAAAAAATAAAAAAAAATTACAGGTTAAAAGGGAAACAAGAACGTTTTGAGACACGATTTAAAAGAGCTGAGAGTCTCAGCGGACCTCAGACTCTGATTGATTTTTTAGGAAGGCCTGCAAAGACACTATTACAGTAGTCAAGTATACTAAAAATAAATGCATGGACAAGTTTTTCTAAGTCCTGCTGAGATATTAGCCCTTTAATTCTCGATATATTTTTAAGGTGGTAGTAGGCTGACTTAGTAATTGATTTAATGTGTTTTTTGAAATTCAAGTCGGAATCTATCTCTACTCCAAGATTTCTAGCTTGGTGTGTGCTTTCTAACATAACAGATTTAAGCTGTGCGCTGACTTTTGATTGTTCATCCCTGGCACCAAAGACAATTACTTCAGTTTTGTCGCTGTTTAATTGAAGAAAGTTTCGGCACATCCAGTCATTGATTTGTTCAATGCATTTACTTAGTGCTTGAATCGGACTATAGTCTCCTGGTGATATGGTTATGTGAATTTGTGTGTCGCCTGCATAATTATGGTAGCATAATTTGTTTTTGTTCATAATCTGAGCTAGCGGTAGCATGTATATGTTAAACAGAAGAGGCCCAAGAATGGAACCTTGGGGGACCCCGCATGTAATATTTGTTCGCTCAGATGTGAAATTGCCTATTGACACATAGTAGTCTCTTTCCTTTAAGTATGATTCAAACCAGTTTAGCACAGTTCCAGAAAGTCCAACCCAGTTTGCTAGTCGATCTAGTAATATGCTGTGGTCAACTGTGTCGAACGCAGCACTGAGATCCAATAAAACTAATGCCTCGTTTCCACCGAGTAGAGCGGGTCGGATCGGAGCGGCTCAGAGCGGGACAGCTCACTTTTAAGAATCTCGGTGTTGTTTCCACCGCCGACCCTACCTTTACTGGTAGGGCGGGGTTTAGGCTGGACTGCGATAGCCGCCGCCAGAATGTGGGTCAAACTATCGGGCTGTGGGAACAACTGTGGTCAAGCCAGCGGTCTCTTGTTTTTGCTTGGTCAAACCAGCCGCTTCTTTATTTATTCCCCCGTGTTGTGAGCACAGAGACGGCTCGGTGCAACTGATAGAGACAGTGAGCGAACAGCACTGGCTGCGGCAGCTACGTGACATCGTAGCAGTGGGACACAGTGTAGCCAACTGATTCATTTAATGACGAGGAAAAACACCACACAATACAGTGCCGCGCTCACATTTTCGCCAAAACTCTCTTCACTCTAGCCGAGGTGACTACAAACGGCGGAAATGATTCAAACCAGCCGCTTCTTTATTTATTCCCCCCGTGTTGTTGTGAGCGTGTATTTTACTATCTATGGCGTAAACACACAGAGACCGCTCGGCGCAACTCATAGAGACAGTGAGCGAACAAACAGTGCTGGCTGCGGCAGCTACGTGACTATGGGACACAGTGTAACCAACTGATTAATTTATTGACGAGGAAAAACACCACACAATAAACAGAGCTGTGCTCACATTTTCGCCAAAACACAAGACTCTCTTCACTCTTGCCGAGATCTACACATGGCGGAAATGATTCTTTCGACCAATCAAATGACGGCAGTGTGTAGCTCCGCCTTCTCATGCATTTTCGGCCCGCTTTCAGGCCGCTAGTACCCCTACGGAGGAGTACTGAGATCGGGAGCGGCTCAGAGCGGTTAGGTGCGCTTAAACCGTACCCTACCCAACTTTTGGCAAATGAAAAGCCAAACTACCCGGACCGAACCGCTCCGATCCGACCCGCTCTGCTCGGTGGAAACGAGGCATAATACAGAGCTTTTGCCACTGTCTGTGTTTAAGTGGATGTCATTGAGCACCTTAACCAGAGCAGTCTCAGTGCTGTGGTGTTGTCGAAAACCTGACTGAAAGACATCAAAGCAGTTATTCATTGCTAAGTAGTTATTTAGCTGATGATGAACAGCTTTTTCAATGATCTTGCTTAAAAATGGTAGGTTGGATATCGGCCTATAATTGTTCATGAGTGATGTATCTAGATTTTTCTTTTTTAGGAGTGGCTTGATGACAGCTGTTTTCAGGGCCTGTGGGAATATACCAGTGCGAAGGGACATATTGACAATTTCTAGGACAGCTGAGGCCATACAGCTAAAAACAGTTTTAAAGAAGCCTGTGGGCAGAATGTCAAGGCAACAGGAGGAGGAGTTCAGGTGTTGTATAATGTCATCCAGGTTTTTCTTGTTTATCAGAAAAAACTCTGTCATGGCATCTGAATTTGTTTTAAATGGGTACAGAGATAAAACATATCTTGAACCTGGTATTGATGCAGTGACAGCTTGTCTTATTTTATGAATTTTCTCAGTAAAGAATGAGGCAAATTCAGTGCAGGCCCTCGTGGAAAGATGCTCAGACGCTACTGACACAGGAGGGTTTGTTAGCCTGTCAACAGCAGCAAACAGGGCATGTGCATTGTTGCTGTTTTTGGTGATGATGTCAGAGAAGAAAGACTGTCTTGCATTTCTAAGTTCATTTCTTATACCTTCTAAACATCATATAGCATAAATCATTGTGAGCATGTTAGCAAGCTGGTGTTAGCTTTAAGTTCAAAGCACCACCAATAAAGTTATTTTCAAACGACAGGTTTGCAAATCCAGGGAAATGTTACGACATGAAAGGTATGAAGGCATTAGGTATGCATGTCTGTATGGTGTGGCATATGATGTCCCTAAATGTTCATTAAACACTTCACAGTTGACCTAATTACTTTGCACGTCTGTCGCCCTTGGCCTCACTCCCACTCTCGCCTTGCCTGGGTCTGACTTTGTGTGAGTGTGACTGTGTGACTGTGTGACTGGGTGAGTGAGTGTGAATGTGTGTGAGGTGTGACTGGTGGTGTGGGTGTGATCTGTTGAGCTTAATGTGTCACTTGTGCTCTTTTCCTTCGGGGAGGCCACATGGAGGGGCGATGAACCTGCCTCACTGAATGGCAGATTTGGGCCAATTAAGCTGGAACTGGATCATACATAGTCACGCATTCACAACTCAGACACACAAATCCTGTCGCTGTAGGTCTGGCCCAAATTGACAACACCCTATGGATACACCCTCTTGCTATTTTGTACAAACCCACACACACAGACTGTATGCTGTATGCGCACACATCCCTTGCAGATTTCCCTCCCTCGCATACACCGCACAGAGTTAGGAAAAGCTATTTTTACACACACACACACACACACACACACACACACACACACACACACTAACACATATAGCATCTCCGACAGTACATTTGTAACTGATGTCCTTTACATGAGCTTTCTTGTTCCTTTCTTCTTTTCCCCTCTGATTGAATCCCAACCTGCACATTACTGTCCACTGCAAATATGATTGATAATAATACTGGTATCAAACATAGCCTGTTCCTCCTCTTCTGAGACTCTGGAGCTCAATGTCACACAAGGCTTATTGTCAAAATAACTTTTTGTCAAAATCATTGAATATCTCCTCTCGATCTGCAACCTGTTTGTATCCAGTCTTAATACTCTGTCTAGGCTCTGTAAACAGGGTGTGTTGCTTCTAGCTACGGTGGTTACCAGTTGTTGACCTTCCCTTTGTGTACATACCAGGTTACAGAGTCAAGGCTGTGTATTAATACCAGATTTTTTTCCTCCCCAGCACATACACAGTACAGAAAGGTAGCGGATTGTGAGGAGATATTCACTGATTTGACAAAAAGTGATTTGGACTACAAGTGTTCTCCAGGATAGCTGACTCACTTTAAATCCCCTAGAGTGAGACAGAAACACAGGCTTCTTACGATGAGTGCTCGAGCCCTGTGCATGAACAATTGTTTGTGTAAATGTGTCTTCCAGGTTGTTCTTGGGTTTATACTGAAGCAAACAAATCAGGGTGTTTGTGTTTGTGTGGTTTCTTATTCAGTTTTAGTCATGAATGCCTGCTGCCTGCCTGCCCTGCCTGCCTGCCTGCCTGCCTGCCTGCCTGCCTGCCTGCCTGCCTGCCTGCCTGCCTGCCTGCCTGCCTGCCTGCCTGCCTGCTGCCTGCCTGCCTGCCTGCCTGCTTGCCTGCCTGCCTGTCTGTCTGTCTGTCGTCTGCCTGCCTGCCTGCCTGCCTGCCTGCCTGAACCGCCCGCCACACCAGCAAACACAACCGCAACAGAAACATTCTCAATCCCAACTCAGGCTTGTTCAATTATTCATACTGCTATTGCGGTGTTCTGACACAGAGAGCGAGAGAGGGATGGGAAGAGGAGAGAGGCAGCGAAGTGAGAGAGGGAGGGAGACGAGGAGTGAAGAGGAGGGGGCTATTGGTGTTTCCTAAGAAAAGGCAGCTTTAGAGATGGAATATGTATGCGTATGCAGCAGCAATCCACTCTGTTTTTCACTGCCTCTCCGTTAACTCTCCCTTCTCTCGTTACTTTTCTCCTCCTATGTCTTTGGTCGGCCTCTCGTTCTTTTTTTCATTCTTCTTTTTCCCAGCCTCTTTCCTGTTCACCTCATCTTTAGCTCTCTGTCCACTTTATTTACACATCTCTCTTCCACCCTCTCTCTCTCTCTCTCTTCTCTCTCTCTCTCTCTCTCTCTCTCTCTCTCTCTCTCTCTCTCCTCTCTCTCTCTCCTCTCTCTCTCTCTCTCTCTCTTTCTGTGTGACACTGTATCCCAATCCTCCTCACCTTAATCACAGGACGACACCTACTTAGACTCAGTTTGTTTTTCTGTTTTTGGAAGGTTTAAGGTCAATCGCATTTTTACACTTTTTTTTCAGCCAGCTTTAATTTGAAAACAGTTTTTTTTAACTTAGTTTGTATTTGTGTTTTTGCTAAGTTTAATTCAATTATTTAAGTTTTGGACAGTTTTCACTTGACAGGTGTGTAGGAGGGGAGTGTCTTTGTGTGTGTTAGGAGGGGGGGTTTTGATCTTTCCTATCTATCTATCTATCTATCTATCTATCTATCTATCTATCTATCTATCTATATCTATCATTATCTTATGTTTTTATCCCCCACATATTTTCTCTTCTTTTATAATGTTTTGCCAGTTTTGTAATATAATCTGGTCACTCACCCAACATGTTCTCAGTTGTCATTGAGTTTCCTAGCTCTTTTGAGGTCAAACAAGCTGGAAAGCTGTGAAAAGAAATTTTTTGAAACAGGATATGTCATTGGGCCTTTTGTGACCCAATAGAATGCATGCTCGCTCTTGTATTTGTATGTGTTACACAAAGCTGGTACATGACATTGACTGTGACTACAGAATAATGGCTGTACACCTTATCTCCATCCATTATTCAACTCTCTCTAAGATTTAGCGTTTCCATACATATATTGTTTTCTTCCTTTTGTCTTTGGGTGTTGTCTGGAACACATACTTCCAGTAAGAACCATTTACCTGTTCCAGTATTACATTCTTCCAGCAATGTACAGTATGTGCACCGACAGAGTTCATTCAACCTGAGATAATTGCTTTGCTGGGAAACCACTGATTTGACTGCCTGATCATTCCTGCAGGTGTTGTTTGGGTGGAATAAATATTTAAAAGGGCTGGTCCATCAATCGTAAATTAAATCGCCCAGCCCTAATATGTAATGTAGTGAGGTGCCTGACCATACAAAGTTGTGAAAGGGATCACCGAGGTCTAAGAACTGAATTAGTTTGTCTGTTTTGCCTTTGAGTGTGGTATGGAACACTTGATTCCAGTAACTCTTAACCTGTTACGGTAACCACATTCTTCCAGCATTGTATAAGAAGAGAGACAGGGTTCATTAGTTCATGCAACCTTACCGTTCAACTTGAGGTCCTTTTGAGTCATTTCCTTGCTGGGAAGCCCCTGGTTTGAGGACCTGAGATTCCTTCAGGTGTAGTTTGGTTGGAGTAAATATGTAATATGGCTGGTCCATCAATCGTAAAGTAATTGAAGCCGACATTCAGACCCTGTAATCGACTTTAAAGGTAACATATTATGCACTTTGCTGTCAATTTTATATGGTCCAAGTAGTCCCTAATACTTATTTTTTTAGATGTTTGCTGAAAAACCCATTCAGATCATTTATTGTAGCAAGCCTCTATACCCTGATTCTCCTCTGGTCTCAGGATGAGCTATATTTGTGCGATCTGGCTGGCCCCTCCCACCTCTCTGCCGGGCTTTCTTTATATGGCCATGGGGCTCTCCCACCGTCTCTGCCGTGCTCTCGCGATACTAGAGAGACACTACGTGAGTCGTGACTGCGAACACAGTGTTGTTATTATACTATCTATGGTTGTTACCCAGAGGCTCCGGGCTGGAGCTAAGCTAAGAGAACAGTTTGACATGACCTGACATGATTAAAACCAGTGAAAACAGTAGCTTCAAACAGTAGCTTGATTTCTACAGGAATATCTTCCCATCCTTTGTCATGTTAAAAACGAGTAATTTTCAGACTGCTGTGGGAGTATAAACAGCGTGTTATGAGCAAAACTTGGTGCTACAACAGAAGCTACATGGGCGCTAACGCTAAAAATAAGACTCAGACGATAAAATAAACTAAAAGTACCACACAAATCAGTTCCACTTCCACACTATTAAGTTACAATCCTTTGTCCTGTTAAAAACGAGGCATTTCCAGACTGGTTTGGGTAATAGAATTATGTTTTTATGAGCAAAAGCTGAATGCTTGTCCCAAAGCTAAATAGCTATACACCAGTCAGGCAAAAATACCAATAAAAACATTCCTTTCAGTTTCACTGTTTGCAAAAACCCACAAGTAGCTTCCTATCCGTTGTGTTATTAAAAACGAGGCATAGACTGCTGTGGATAAGATAAATTAGTGGAGTATGAGCAAAAGCATTCTGTGTTGGTGTATGTAACATTCAGGCTGTAGGCTACTATGGGCATCTTGTCGCTTAGCGGGGAAAGCAACATGGCTGTCGCTCGGAAAATTTTCAAGAGGAGATCTCATGGGATCTCGGCCACGCGATCTCGGGGCCGTGGACCAATAAGAAATGGGGGTGGGGTTATCATAGACTTTTTTTTTATTTATTTTTTTATCATAGACTACTGCACGGTGGAAATTTCTGGTTACTAATGTGGGGGGGAAGCATCGGAAGCATGGACATATATAGAAAATATGGGGATGTGGCTGTGCAGTTTATGACGTCATAAACCGCGAGAATTATGAATGGAGTATATTGGGGGGAGGGGTGGGGGTTTCAGAGAGGGGAGAGTGAGAAAAGGAGAGATTGTTATTTTTTTGATATTTTGGCAGTCTCTAGGCACACCGTGGCCGCATGGATATGTTAGAACACATTTAAAAAGTGCATTTTTTTTTTTTTATTTATTTATTATTCTTTCGGACAATTCCACACAATACACAATTTTCTCTTGCAAATATTCATACATCATACTTTGTGTTGTCCGAAGGGAGACGGAAGAAGCCAAAGGCTTATCAGGTCCCGCCCCCATTTTCATCAAATTCGGATTCAGATACACAGTTACTGTTACAGAAAATAAAAATAAAACAAACAAAAAACATTTTTTTTATATATATATTTATATAGCTATATATATATACATATATATACACACACACATACATATATATATATATATATATATATATATATATATACATATACATATACATATATATACATACACATACTTTTTTTTTCTTTTTTTTTTTTTTTTTTTTAAGAATCTGCAGTCAATACACAGTCAATTTTAATCTAATTGCTTCAGCTTTTAAGATCAGTTCAGCACAGTTCAGTTTTTCTGTGACAATGCCAAGTGTATAAAGTGTGAAGTGGCCTTGTATTTGGCCTGTTCCATTCCTAATCTGGTAGTCTAAACACTTCTGCGTCTGTCTGCTGGCCTGTATTATTCGTTACAATATTGTTATGAAAGTGACATTGACATTGTACTCAGGTTATTAGTCTGTAATTTTCAATAATTTTTGAAACATAATTTGCTTTGAAATTGCGCAAACTGCAACTCCCTGTGACAACTTCATCAAGTCCATTCCACAGCTTAATACCATTTACAGAAATCGAAAAGGATTTAAGTGTGGTCCGTATATTTTTCTCAGTGAATTTACCTTTTCTTCTTAAATCATTTAGCATAATATGTGACCTTTAACTCACCCACTCACTTTAAATTTACCATAAACTGCTCTTCCTCCAACCTCACTGTTATCCCACTCCATATTCATATGTCATTGAGTTTCCTAGCTCTTTTGAGGTCAAACAAGCTGGAAAGCTGCGAAAAGAAAATTTTTGAAACAGGATATGTCATTGGGCCTTTTGTGACCCAGTTGAATGCATGCTCGCTCTTGTATTTGTATTTGTTACACAAAGCTGGTACATGACATTGACTGTGACTACAGAATAATGGCTGTACACCTTATCTCCATCCATTATTCAACTCTCTCTAAGATTTAGCGTTTCCATACATACTTTTCTTCTTTTTGTCTTTGGGTGTGGTCTTGAACACATATTTCCAGTAAACATTTACCTGTTACAGGAAACTGTTTACCTGTTACGTCATCTACATTCTTCCAGAACTGTATATAAGTTGAGAGACAGGAGACAGGGTTCATCGAGCCACACAGAGGTTCACACAACCGAAACATTCAACTTGAGGTCCTTGGTGAGTCTCTTTCTTTATATTTTGCTGAATAAGTTGTTTAAATGTGGACATTTTTGACATATAGGATATTTGTAATATTTAACATATATCTCAGTGAATGTTCATATTATTTCATGCACCACTTGAGAACTAATTGTGATACGTCACACATGTAGTAGTATTCATGAATATGAATCATTTCCTTACAGGTTTAAGGGTCCCTCGTTTTCTGCAATCATGATGAAATTGGTAACGTATGATGTTTTGCATTCTAGTCTAGTTGTTCATTTCAACATCAGCAACAACAGAGGTGGACAGCGTATACTGAAATATTTTGTAAAGTAAAATTGCCTGTTAAAAAACCTACTCAATTAAAAATTGCTCATTGAAAATGTAGTCAGAGTAAAAGTTACTTAGATGCTTTTTTTAAAAGCAGGATGGGGTCTGTCCTTTGCAGAGGGAAAGGAACACCCTTACAAATATCAATTGCAATAATACAATGTTTATTTGTATGTATATCACCTTTCAAGAGCAGACGCAACTGAGTGCTTCACAACAAATGCAAGAATAGATGAATAGAGAAAAAACCAGGGTCCTCACCCAAAGTTTAAAAGAAAAAAGCGAGCACATTACACCACTTCATAAATCCTTACACTTGCTGCACGTAAACCAGATAATCAATTCCAAAATTTCACCGCTTGTTTAAAAATCACTCCGTGGCTCTGGGTCTAAAGACATTTCAGACATGCTTGTGTCATATTTAACCCTTGTAAAACGCTGAGTTAATTTGGGGCTGCTGGCCTACTGGTTGTTCCAAGAGTTAGAACAAAACACAAAGCAGCATTCTGTTATTACACAACTCAAACCTGGAACAGCCTTCAAGATGATATTAGACAAGCCAAGACTCTGACTGCTTTTATCTCAAAGCTAAACACTTTTCTTTCATATATTGCCTATGCCATCTTGTAAATTAGCTTTTACTAGTTGTTTCTTCAATTTTTTACTTTGTTGGTTGATCGATGTTTTATTGTGAAGTTGTTTGATAGGTATTTTATTGTTAAGCACTTTGAGTTGCCTCTGTGTACAGAATGTTGCCTTGTGTAGACCTCTTCCAAAGAACAATATCCCATTTGTCTTGAGCCTGTATGTGGGAAGACCAGAAAACCCTAATCTGAGGATCTGGGTGTAAAGGACAGGCGTGTGTGTGGACCCAAGTGCAAAGGATGATCAGAAGGCAGAAGTACAATGTCCAAAAACCAGCTCTTTAATCCAAAACGTAGCAAAGGTCAAAATCCAGAAAGGCAGTCAAAACCAGGCAACAAAGCAGACAAGGAACGGGCAAAATCCAAGAGTCACAAAAATACCAAAAAGGGTCATACATGGGAAGCAAATAGAACAAAAAGCAAGAGAGCTCGAACACTCGGTAACAAAGACAATCTGGCAAAGACACAGGGAATGAGGCAGGGCTTAAATACACAGGGAAACGAGACACAGGTGAAACACATTAGGGCGGAGACAGCAATCAAAAAAGGAGGGAAAACCCAGGAAGTAAAACTAACAACAACACAGCAGAACCTAGACTACAAAATAAAACAGGAAATGGATACAAAACATACAGATCCTGACAGTACCCCCCCTTTAAGGGACGTCTCTAGACGTCCCTGGAATGTCCGGGTTCAGTCTATGAAAGTCTCGTATCAGAGTCTTATCAATGATGTCCCTCGCAGGGACCCAGGACCTCTCCTCCGGGCCGTACCCCTCCCAGTCAACGAGGTACTGGTGGCCCCTGCCTCTACGACGGACAGCCAACAGTTTTTTGACTGAGTAAACAGGACCACCATCGATGAACCTGGGTGGAGGAGGTGGGTCGGAGGGAGGGGCCAAACGACTGGTCTTGACGGGCTTGATCCGGGAAACATGGAATGTGGGATGGACCCTCATGGTCCGAGGAAGACGAAGGCGAACAGCAGCAGGGTTGATGATCTCAGAGATCGGGAAGGGCCCCACGAACCTGGGAGCCAGCTTACGACACTCCCCTCGAACCGGCAGGTCTCGGGTGGAGAGCCAAACCCTTTGGCCAACCCGGTAGCGGGGGGCTGGGGTGCGATGACGGTTGGCGGACCTCTGGTATCCAAAATTGGTGCGGAGGAGCGCTGCCCGAGCCTTCCTCCAGGTGAGGTGACATCGGCGCACCAGGGCGTGAGCTGAAGGAACAGAGACCTCCCCCTCGAGATCATGGAAGAGTGGAGGCTGGTACCCGTAGACACACTGGAACGGGGACAGACCAGTAGAAGCCACGGGGAGGGAATTGTGGGCATACTCCACCCAGAGGAGCTGCTGAGACCAACTGGATGGACTCTGGGAGGCGATGCACCGGAGGGCCGTCTCCATCTCCTGGTTGTACCTCTCCGTCTGGCCGTTGGTTTGAGGATGGAAGCCAGAGGAGAGGCTGACTGATGCACCGAGCAGCTTGCAGAACTCCTTCCAGAAACGTGAGGCGAACTGGGGACCCCGGTCAGACACAATGTCCTGAGGAAGACCATGGAGCCGAAACACATGAAACAGGACTGCCTCCGCCGTCTCTTTGGCGGAGGGCAGCTTAGGCAGGGCAATGAAGTGAGCCATCTTAGAAAAACGGTCAACGACAGTGAGGATGACTGACTTACCCTCTGAAGGAGGCAACCCAGTAACAAAGTCCATAGACACGTGAGACCAGGGGCGGTGTGGAACAGGCAAAGGCCTGAGAAGACCAGTAGGGGGTTGCGGGAGACCTTGCTGCGGGCACAGACAGAACAGGCAGAGACAAAATCACGGGTATCTTCCCTGAGGGAGGGCCACCAGAAACGTTGAGTTATGAGACTCAGTGATCTACTCACCCCAGGATGACAGCTCAACGGGGAGGAGTGCCCCCACTGCAGGACTCGGGAACGGAGCGGGCCTGGAACAAAGAGCCGGCCAGGAGGACAACCGTCAGGAATCTGGGCCTCCGAAAGTGCGTGTTGGACCTCCTTCTCAATGTCCCAGGTCACCGCCCCGACCACACAGTCAGAGGGCAGGATGGGAGCTGCATCCCGAGGGCGGTTTCCTACCTCAAACTGCCTTGAAAGGGCATCTGGTTTGACATTACGAGACCCAGGGCGATAAGACAGGGTGAAGTTAAATCTGGTGAAGAACAACGCCCACCTGGCCTGCCTGGAGTTGAGCCTCTTAGCTCCACGGATGTACTCCAGGTTTTTGTGGTCAGTCCAGACTATAAATGGCTGCTCTGCCCCCTCCAACCAGTGCCTCCACTCCTCCAATGCCAACTTCACGGCCAGAAGCTCCCGGTTTCCCACGTCGTAGTTGCGTTCGGCGGGGGAGAGTTTCCGGGAGAAGAAGGCACAGGGGTGAACCTTATTGTCATCAGCAGAACGTTGGGAGAGAATGGCCCCGACCCCCACATCAGAGGCGTCCACCTCGACGATGAACTGGAGTTTGGTGTCGGGCATCTGCAATATAGGCGATGAGGAGAACCGGGACAGGAGGGCACGGAAGGCTGCCTCAGCCTCAGGGGACCAGGAGAACTTAGAGTTCGAGGAGGTGAGGGCATGCAGAGGAGCTGCAACCTGGCTGAAGTTCCGGATGAAACGGCGATAAAAGTTGGCAAAACCCAGAAAGCGTTGGAGCTGTTTCCGGTCGGTGGGCACAGGCCAGTTTAAAACAGCCTTGACCTTTTCTGGGTCCATCTTGATCAGTCCTGGTGAGATCATGAGCCCGAGGAATGACACTGTGGTCTGGTGAAAATCACACTTCTCAGCCTTCACGAACAACTGATGCTGGAGCAGCCGCTGCAACACCTGACGAACATGATCCACATGTTCCTCTTCAGTCTGGGAAAAGATCAGAATGTCGTCAAGATAAACAAACACAAAGACATTCAGCATCTCTCTGAGGACATCATTGACCATTGACTGAAAAACAGCTGGGGCATTTGTGAGTCCAAATGGCATCACCAGGTACTCATAGTGGCCACTGGGAGTGTTGAACGCAGTTTTCCACTCGTCCCCTTCACGAATACGAACCAGGTGGTAGGCGTTGCGAAGGTCGAGCTTGGTGAAAATGTGGGCCCCTTGAAGAAGCTCAAAGGCAGATGAGAGGAGTGGAAGTGGGTAACGATTCTTCACTGTGATGTCGTTCAGGCCACGGTAATCAATACAAGGCCGAAGGGTCTTATCCTTCTTGTCCACAAAGAAGAACCCAGCTCCAGCAGGGGAAGAGGAAGGACGGATGATCCCTGCAGACAGCGCCCCCTGGATGTAGTCGTCCATGACCTTCCTCTCAGGACTGGAGAGGGAGTACAGACGACCCTTGGGTGGTGCCGCACCGGGGAGAAGCTCTATGGCACAGTCATATGGGCGATGTGGTGGCAAGGACGTGGCTCGAACCTTATTAAAGACCTCCTTCAGGTCTAGGTAGACTTCAGGCACCCTGGACAGGTCTGGAAACTCAGGAGAGGAATCAGCAGACGAGGAAACCGACAGCGGGAACAAACAGGATGACTGACAAGCTAGACTCCACCTCAACACTCTCCCAGTAGCCCAGTCCATTACAGGATTGTGTTTACACAGCCAAGGATAACCCAAGATTAGAGGGTATGTTGGAGACTCAATGATCAAAAATGAAATGGTCTCGTTGTGGTTACCTGACATCAGCAGAGACAGAGGAGGAGTCTGGTCGGTGACACGGCTGAGCAGATGACCATCGAGAGCGCGGGCCTGGCGTGGCTCAGGCAGAGGCTGGAATTGTAGATTCAGCTGGTGGGCCAGGTTCAGGTCCATGAAGCTCTCGTCTGCACCAGAGTCGATGAGGACTGACAGGGCCAGGGAATCCCTGGGAGAAGTGATGAGCTGAACAGGGGTCAAGGCGCGTGCTGGTGTGGAGGCAGTCGAGGCGTGGCTCACCAGTAGGCCTCCGGTTACTGGCGAGCCTGATCTTTTACCGGGCACCGAGCTAGGAAGTGCCCCGTTCCCCCACAGTAGAGGCAAAGTCCCTCACGCTGGCGGCGCAGGCGTTCCCCTTGGCTCAAACGGGTACGACCAAGTTGCATGGGCTCCTCCTGGGGGCTTGAAGGTGTAGATCCAGGGTAGGCCGGATGATGGGTTGATGGAGTGCTGGCCACAGGGGGTGTCGTAGAGCTATTCTGTCGCCAATGCTGGCAACCGTCATGTCCAGTTGCCCCTCGGAGCCGCTCTCGTTCCTGCAGCCGGTTGTCAATCTTAATAGCAAGTTCCACAAGGGCTTCAAAACTTGTAGGAAGATCAACCATGGTAAGTCTATCCTTAATATCTTCAGAGAGACTCAGGAAAAAGGTGTCCGCAAGTGCCTCGTCATTCCACTGACTCTCAGCAGCCAGAGTGCGGAACCTGATGGCATGATCAAAAACGCGGCGTCTGCCTTGCCTGAGATTACCAAGTGCACGGGCTGCCTCGCGGCCGGAGAGAGGTTGACCAAAGACACGGCCCAAAGCAGCAGAAAATGCAGCTACAGAGTCACAGATAGATGAATGTCTCTGCCACTCAGCAGTGGCCCATTCACGTGCTCGCCCCGTGAGATTAGTGATCATGAATGCTACTTTCGAACGCTCAGTGGCGAAGGTAATAGGCTGCAGCTCAAGCGTTAGCGAACAAAGAGCCAAAAATGAGCGGCATGTTTCAGGAGTGCCATCATACCTTTCGATGGGGGGTGCTCTGGGTTCCGAAAAACGAACTGGAGGAGCCAGGGGAGTTGGAGATGGAGCAGGAACGGCTGGAGCAGTCGTCACAGGAGACATGGAGTCAAGGCGAGTCACTACCTGGCTAGTCTGGGCAGCCAGGGCTTGCAGCTGCTCACACAATGACTGAACTCCCGGTCCCAGGCTAGAAACCGCCCGTTCCAACTCAGTAAGACGCCTTCCTTGAGCTCCCAGAGCAAGGCCAAACATATCTCCCTCTGCTGGGTCCGACATGGCCAGATTGTACTGTAAAGGACAGGCGTGTGTGTGGACCCAAGTGCAAAGGATGATCAGAAGGCAGAAGTACAATGTCCAAAAACCAGCTCTTTAATCCAAAACGTAGCAAAGGTCAAAATCCAGAAAGGCAGTCAAAACCAGGCAACAAAGCAGACAAGGAACGGGCAAAATCCAAGAGTCACAAAAATACCAAAAAGGGTCATACATGGGAAGCAAATAGAACAAAAAGCAAGAGAGCTCGAACACTCGGTAACAAAGACAATCTGGCAAAGACACAGGGAATGAGGCAGGGCTTAAATACACAGGGAAACGAGACACAGGTGAAACACATTAGGGCGGAGACAGCAATCAAAAAAGGAGGGAAAACCCAGGAAGTAAAACTAACAACAACACAGCAGAACCTAGACTACAAAATAAAACAGGAAATGGATACAAAACATACAGATCCTGACACTGGGATTCCTGCAGGTGTTGTTTGGGTGGAATAAATCTGTAGTATAGGGAGGTACCTGACCATTCAAGGCTCTGAAAGGGATCTTGATCTTGAAGTGGATTCTCGTGATTTTTTCACCTGTAAACTGAAACTATCCCAATACAGAGTAGTATTCAATGACTAAAGTTTGTATTTTAATTTTTAAAGTGCTTTTATGTTGCTTCCTTTTGTACCGAAAATTAGGCAAGCCATGAGCGTATTGTTAACAGTAATTGCTCACTACTAAAAGTAAGTTAATGAGACGAAACGGGAGAGTAATAAAAAGTCAATAAAGTTTAGTTCCGGTCGAAAAATGGCCACAAGCTCTTTGGTCTGTGAACCTAATTTATTTATTTTTATTTTTTTATACTCAGCTTGACGGATGTGCTAATAAATGTAGCGAAGTACAACGCCTGGAACAATACACAGTAAAAGTATACTTAGGTCTAACTAAAAGTTAAATAACAGATTTTAAAATCTACTGAGCCTACACAAAAAACTTGTTACTTTCCACTGTGTGTATTGTATGTGCAGTATGTCCTATTCTGTGATTTTAACCTTTTTAATTGCTAATTTTTTTTTCTCATTCTAATCCTTCAATAGTTAAGTGTTGCCATTGTTGCTGGATTGTTTTTTGGTAGGTTCATCTCAAAAGTTAGTCATAATCATACGCACAATTTTGATTACTTTATAATAAAAAATTATACAAAATCCCAGGAAGCAACCTTTTTCGTACTTACATTTAACAGGAAGCAATCAGCAGGACATCAATGCGGTCAAGAAGGTCGGATTACCTGATGCAAACGGTAAGACCCTTTACTGTATGCTGATAGATGGATATCATACACAATGTGCAGCATTGTCTGTGGGTGTGGGAGAAAACATTACAACCGCAGAGTGTGCACTGGAGAAAGTCTCGACTTACATGCAGTTAAAAAAAACTGAATGACTGCCAGTTCAATATGAAGTCGAGTTCTGCTGTAGATAAACAGTTGTGTAACAGTTAAAATGTGACTTTTTACATTGTATTACTTGTCACACAGAAAAATTTCCCTTCCTCCCAGTCCCAAAACCAGGTGAGAGATTCTTTGCAGGGGCAAATTCCTGACATTTAAAGCACAGATAGACCAGAGAGTGGCTCTCTTTGCATTGAAACGTCTGAACCCTATTGTATAATACTTTTTTTTTTACTACATTCAGGATGGCCCTGCTACTATCCTACCCACATTCGTGAGCAGATAACACCTTTTGTTTTTACATTTCACACCAACATGTGCAAATACAGAAAGATTTCAAATGTCTAGTTGCAAACATTTCCTAATTAAAATGCCTTGCTACAGAATGCTGGACTGACTGGTTTGACAGAGACGATCCCTCTGGAACTGGAGACTGGGAAACTCTCTACAATCTCCGCCAAGAGAACCCAGGAAAGATCTGCCCTAAACCGGTAGACATTGAGGCCAAAACTCTATCTGGGCTCACTGCGGCTGCAGCAGGGGACGTGGTTTATAAGTAAGTACAACGACCATGAATAACTTGAATACATTTGTCTCAGTGATTCATATTGCACTCCACTAAATGCTTTGCATTAATGTTGTCATTGCATGTGCTTGTGTACATGGTGAAAACAAGCGTATTATACTATTTCCTATTTTACATACAATTTTTTTCAGCCATGTTTACTTGCTAACTAATAAGCTTCCGAAAACACAATATACAACAATGTGTTTATCTAAACAACTGTTGAAAACGTTAACAAGGGCTTATTTTACTCCTTATTAGGTACATGTTTTTGTAGGCATGATTGACCGGACAGTTAAAGGTGAAGTAAGCCGTTTATTTATGTTAATATAAGTGTTAAATCGCTCTTTATTCATAGAGTGATCACTTACAGAATGTGCACGTTTCATAAAGCTGATCTTTTAGTCAGCTGCTCTGCATGTAATCGGCAAATAAACTTATTGGAGGATCCCGGAATTTTTATCCAATTACAAGAGAGAATGCTACAAACCGACACCCGTCTCACTCATGGTCTCACTGCCGGTGCACGCCAGTGCAACAGATGGGTGAATGTTTATGCGCCTACAATGGCGGAGCAGATAAAAATCCTTCCCAATGTCTGTTTTGATGGTTTTTATCATGTTTTATCACACTTGTGGATCTGAGATGATGCTAGATAACTCCCTGCTCGAAGACCGCAGTGCATTAATGTGGTGACGTACGGATGAGCGAGGGGACTGCTAACTGCAGTAACTCTCTTTTGTGAATGTTCAGCCTTATCTCAAAGCGGTCTGTTTCCTCCTCCTACCCCTTGCCCCCTCCCTCCAAACCCACTCTGTTGTGATTGGTCACCTGTATCCACAGCCCTTTTTGTCCAAATACGGATACAAAATAAACACAGGTGGGACACTGTAACTTACAGCTTGCGCTTCTGACTGTTCAAGTTTTCCGCTAATCCAGCTTTGTACTGCCCCATGTTGAGTAAACAGTCCTGTCACTTACTGTGTGTTTCTTTTCCAGGAGTGACACAGTCTCAGGATTTGTCTGCAGAAAACAGGACCAACCCGACAAGAAGTGTAATGACTATCGCGTTCGTTTCAGCTGCCATCCCCCTTTCTGTGGTGGAGGAGGTACCGTATGCTCACACTCTGAATGTGCAGTGTTTAAGCTGCAAATGCAAAGTGGATTTCCCCTTCTCTTTCATTGTTCGTGTGCCTAAGCATTCATTTAGAATGGTGCTTTGGCTCCCTGCAGTTTGCCTCCAGTCATACTGTGTCTCATCTCCTCTTGCAGTGTGCTGGACCAAGTGGTATGACCGGGACAATCCCAGTGGACAGGGGGACTATGAGACTCTGGTTCACCTGAGGAAAGAAAACCCAGGACAGATTTGCAACCAGCCTCTGTACATCGAGGCCGTTACCACAGACACATTGACCCCAGCCATCTCCACATGGGAGACCATACATACGTAAGTTTCCTGAAAGGGGAAGACATTTAAAAATTTACATTTCAATACCAACAACACCAATCAATCAATATTTCTCAACATAAATACATCTTTACCCAACGTTTCCAAATCATTAAGACTCAATGCCTGGAGCCAGTGCTTAAACAGTGAACAGGGAAACTTCATGCACATTTACATTAGCTTAGATGATATTTTAACAAGCCCCATGAGGGAAGTGGGTTATAGACGCATTATGTCAGAAAGATTTCAACCAAGCTGGGTCTCACTTTATTCTTGTGCTCACAGCTTTGACTGAGAACATCTAGCCTTTGTGTTTCTGAAAGACTAAGAAACTTGAAAAAACAAATTTTATTGGTATTCCTTATTTATAATATTTTTCTTTTTAATAAAAATATCTGAGACAAAAACATTATAAGACTAAATAGGGAATTAAGTTGATGTATTCCTTTTTGACTTAGAAACAGTTCTTCTACAAACTTAATCATATCATTTTTTTGCCCCATAAAATATTCAGGATTTTTAGCAATGTACACCATTAAAAATAAGTTCTTGTTTGCTTTCAGTACTATCTTTAAAAAAAAAGCATACTGACTCTTTAACTGTTTGCAATCATTTTCCAGCTATAATCCAACTGAGGGATTTGCTTGCGTCAACAAGCAGCAGCTAGATGGCAGGTGCCGTGACTACAAAGTTCGGTTTGGATGCCCATGCAGTGAGTAGGCCGCGGCTCCACAACAGCAAACACTGAGAAGGAAGGGAGAGAACACAAGCAAGCTCCCGTTGCCTAAAATGTTGTGTCCTCTGTCTTTTATTTCTTGAATCTTAGTGTGCTCAGTGAATAAAGTATAATATCAAGCTTTTACTTCAGTGGCACCTCAAAATGCATTGTCTTGAAATAGCCCTGTAATGCGCTTTATCACTCTATATTTTGTATGTGTTTTGTTGGAAATTAAAGACACAGCAATGAAACTACTAACAAACAGCTTATCCCTTGTATCATTAAGCTGCACTCATAACAACTCCATCCAACTTATTAGGATCTTACTAATGAGCTGCCAAGCTTACACAACGTGATGATTTGGTGTGAGTAATGCAGACTTATGTGCTTTCAGGTAGTGGAAACAGATATAATATCAGTCAGTGCGTTTACATGCAGACTCATAATCGGGTAACTAAACGAATAAGACCTCAACAGGACTTTTAAACTGCATGTAAACACCTTTATCCGATCTACTTCGGACACAAATCGGCACAATAACGGACAAGAGAAGTCGGATAAGAACTCCTAGATAAGTCGTCCATTGTCGGCATTCTCTCTGCATGTATATAGGGATCGGACATCGCATATCGGACATCTCGTTCTGTGCTTGTTGCCGAAGAGAACCGGACGTGGCTCTTTCAACACTTGTTGAAAGCATGGTATCTATCTATTATCTATCTATCTATCTATCTATCTATCTATCTATCTATCTATCTATCTATCTATCTATCTATCTATCTATCTATCTATCTATCTATCTATCTATCTATCTATCTATCTATCTATCTATCTATCTATCTATCTATCTATCTATCTATCTATCTATCTATCTATCTATCTATCTATCTATCTATCTATCTATCTATCTATCTATCTATCTATCTATCTATCTATCTATCTATCTCTGCTCAAAACACCTATAATGCTGATCTTGATGAGATTGCAAACTCATCCAAGGACCCTTATAGTGCTTATGCTGCCGACCTTGACTATTATCACTTCCTTAAGCCCATGGAGGTTACTCATCGCATTTACAGTTCAACCTACACTTCACTTGCCCCCCCCCCCCCCTCCCCCTATATAAGTGTAGACTTCGGTTGATGCAGGGAATATGTCTGAATATTTTTTTAACCTTTTTAAAGTGAAATGCATGAATCTGGTGCACTTTGAGAGGAAAATTAAGAGGCTAAATCTGAGAAATTTTGTCTGAACAAATAATTTGGAGACACTGGTCGATGAATTAGAAGCTATTGAAGAAGGAGACATGGATTTTTCCATAAAAAATATTTAATATAAAATAAAATATTATGGAGGTCCTCTGGGTTGGGCTTGGAGCTCTTTTTCTTTTACGGGACATATTTCTTGTAATATAATGAAGGCATTTAAATGCAGTGAGAGGAACGAAGCAGAAGAACTCTGTTGTCCAGCTACTGTATCTTTTTTTCCACAGACGAGGCTGAAATAGGCTATAGACTATACACAGTGCATGGACAACTGAGGGCAGCCCCATTTCCAATTGTTTTTAAATAAACTCAATACACACTGTGCATGGATGTGAAGGTGACATGATCAGATAATTTCGGATTACCTCACAGATGAACTGATTACATTTTTAGGCTAGTAATTATCTAGACCAAAACATTGTATTCCTTTGTTTGTATGATAACTTACATTTGCATAATATGATGTTAATATCAAACACACACAAAAAAAATAAAAATAAAAATAAAAAATTGGAAGGGGCCCCCCTGGCGGTTGGGGGCCCTAAGCGACCGCTTAGTTCGATTATGCCTCGGGCCGACTCTTATTGGAATGGCTTCTGAAGTTCTGATTAACCTAATGTAAGGCGATGTAGACAGTGTAGTAATGCCGGTAGCTATAGCTTGTTTAACACAATACACTTCACTTACTTATCTTCAGGGTTTCTTAATTAGATCGTTTCAAGTGTCTTATATGGGACCTGTAAGAGTAGCCTCATCCTTTTCTGTTAAAGATGTGATTTCTTGTGATTTTGACTGTAATGGCTTTTATTAAGCTTTGGGGCCTTAAGTCTTAAGCAAGGTTAGATTTGTTGTTGAGATGGACAGGATTCCTAAAAAAAAAAACTTTCCAAAACTCGGTGATGTGTTTTGAATGTGCAGACAGTTTTAAACAATCCAGGAGAATAAATAAATCGAAAGAAATACAGAATCTGCCTTATATTAGTATCACCGGATACCTGAAATTGATGCCAAAAACGCACAAATTGGTGCATAACACTTCACCAGAATGCAGGAAAATGAAGAGGTTGACATTCAAAATCTTCTGGGGGAGCACTCCCAAACCACCCACTAAATCTAAAACTACGCCCATGTGCAAACTCCTCCAATGACTCTCTCCAGTGCTCACATTGCTGACCTTGAATATCTTATCACTTCCTATTTCCTATATATCTAAGCCCCCTTGGGAGGTTACCTCATCGCATTTACAGTTCATCCTACACTTCACTTGCCCCTTGGGTGTGTGTGGACAGGGGGCTGTAGAAGACGAGTCCAGGACCTATATTTGGACCTTTTGACCTACCTGTCTTCAGGTACCTAATTGCCTTCTCTTGTCTTCCATGTTTGTACCTTCCCCCCCCCCCCCCCCTTCTAGAATATTCGTGAACACACCCTTTTATTTCTCGAGCTTTGGTCAATGCAGCAGAGCCCTCCCCCCCCCCCCCCCCCCTCCCGCTATGGAAATCACTGGTAGATGGGCCCGTATATGCTATGAGATATGGGCTGTAACTGGCTCCCTAGAGATGGCTAGCGAACATGAGAGCGAGAGAGTGGAGAGGATTTGTGTTGGTGAGTGTGGGAGTGTGATCATGCGGGAGGGGAAAATAAAGAAAAGCGCATATGCCATATGCCTTATTGGGTTCACACAGCCAGAGACATAAAGATGATGAAGGAGGAGGAGGGGATATGAAAGAGAGGACTGGAGGGAGAGAAGAAGAGAGACACGGGCATATAAAGTCTGCAAGCACAGAACACAGTGCAGAGGGACCAACAGCACTGTGTCATTGCAACCCTTTAAAATGTACCAGCACCCTTTATGAATGGTGCATACAGTAGGTTCAAATGAGCCTGATTGCTTCATTATTGGTTAACAAATAATTGAATTGCATTTGACTTGTTACTTATATTTCTATTCATGTTTATTTTGTGCACCATCGGGACCACAGCAGCAAATGACTTGAAAGCTATGTTAACATCGCAAGTTTACGAGACATTTTGTAAGAACAACTTGTTTTTTTTGCCAGATTGTGAAGAACTTCATTGTCTGGTGTTTTCTCCTCCTCCAGCATGACTTGCTTTTTGCATTTAAGTTAGATCCTTAATTATATTCATTTTATTTATCCATCATCACTAAACCAGTACACTAAGGAAAATGTATAAATGATTTTAAGTTTTAGCATTTTAAAATGCAAAGTGATGGGAAATGGATTATTGAAAAAAAACAATTGAATCATTGGTAAACCTGCAAACTTGGTTTTTAATTAGAAAATGAGACGTCCCTGACCGAATATTAATGATTTACTAAACATAAGATTTATTGGATTGTTAGAAAATGAAAAACAATGTGCCTTTATTTATGACTTGCTCACCATTATAACTGTAGACTTGATAGCTTGTGAGTGATTTTTTCCAACCTGGCAACCCAAGTTTTTTTTCTAGTAAACCTTTAATTACAGTAAAGCAAATTATTTATTAACCTTGATAAATACATTATTAACTACTTATAAAAAGAGACAATACAAAAAAATGTCATGTGCTTGAAAGCTCCAGAACAAGCGAGTAAGTGGAGTTGAGAATTTGTTTAGTCACCTTACAAGCCCTTCAAATTGTGTACTTTTAAGGTGTATTGAACTCTGAGATCCTATGAAGTATAAATGTGCAAACTTTTTTGAAATTGGTTCATCCTAGCCTGAGAAAAGGCAGAAAGAGTGTTTTTTTGGTCTCACTGTCTGACCCCACTAGTGTGACATCACACTAGTACAAATGTTGGGGTTAGGATAACAGGACAGCTGGGCCAAGGGAAGACTGAGGAAAGACTGAGGGAAGAAAAACCTCATTCATTATAATATAATAGCGATTTTATAATGATAGAACACCGGTTTGGGATGGGTGAAGTATTCCTTTAATGAGCCATCCCTTTTACTCAGACATGCAAGATATTTCTCATGCTCTTTCACATCTTTACATTCCATTTATTAAATACAAGGGATGATTGGATAGTTTACTTTGCGAATGAAGGACAAATTAACGTCTAAAAACACACATATTCTGCAGACGTGTGGCTGGAATGTCATTTATTTACAACCTGATAAGAGGACATTTTAATGGTTTGGCTGTAATACATTTACCATGAGCACAAAGTGATTGATTTATCATCATGGTTGACATTTTGATGATTTTCGATCGTATTCCACATGGAGGGCCCTCATACATCTTTGTGTGGGGTTTTTGAAAATGATATGTCATAAATATTGCAAAAATATCTGATTCATTCATAACTGAATTTTCATAATTAATATTGATGAAACATTTGCTACTCAGCAAATAAATCTGTGTGGGAGGATTTCTCTATCACACATCTAGTTTTATATTGGACTCGTTGATAGTGCTGTAAATGTCTGCTCACATTATGTCAAGATCAATTTTAATAATGAAACATGTCATATTGTGGTGTCTAATGCTTGAACTTTTCCCTGCATGAAGACTACTTCAAAATGTCCCATTATTTTTCATGACACAAATACAGAGTCAGTTAGGTTCTTTTTTTATGATTGCTCCTAATTGAAAAAGTTTTGGACAAAAACAAAGGTGTTATTCTTCAGCAAATTGTTCATTCTGTTACAATTAGAGGTAATGACAGTCAAACAAAATGTGATTGCAAGTTATTGTTGCACTCACATTTACTCACTCGATCACATTTACAGTAATTGTATTTTATTGTTAAGATTATACTTATAATGTTCACATTTAAAGGCTTTCCTTTGTATAAATGGCTTTTTGGTTTATTGTTGAGTCCTCAAAGCAATTCCGTCACTTTTCCTTTTTAACTTGCGATTTATTTAGTAATGGTCTCGTCTTTATTACTATAAAAAAAAATGTTGATATTATTTCTGTAACTTATTCATTGTATTTAAAGTAAATTATTTCTTTATCTAGATAGATAGTGCAGGTCTTTTCCTCTGATAAATGCGTCACACAACGTGGGCGAGTTCACCAGACACAACCTTTATAAATCAGGACTCCTCCCCTCCACCTTCCCACAGTCTTCCTACCAGCCTACCTCTTTGACATCCTGTTGTCGTGCGTCAGCCATACATATTTCATTGAGACTCCAGTGAGGGGTAAGTGGCAGTAGGTTAGGGGCTAGGGCCCATTAATAAATCAAAGCAGATCGGAAGTGGCACGGTGGGGTTTCAAACAGAGTCTGTGGTGCCGATTTTTTTTCTTCTTCTTTTTTTTGCTTGAAGGGACAACCTTAAAATGCCGTTCTTGTATGTTTGTTTTTGGAGCTTTAAAACATAACCCTGGCAACAAAAAACAAATACTTAATCAAGTGGAAAATAGGCACTCAACCAAGATAAACACATATATAGCAGAACGGTTTTGGTGAGGTGAGTAAACCTGGAATTACCCAGGGAGAAACTCATCTCAAAACAGTGGGAGGAAACACCTGAGAGCCCCCCCTAAAACCAGCAGGGTTTCACATCAAACGCACACTTCAAAAGGCTTCCACATCTCAAAGAAACGGCCTGGATTGTCAGGATATTCCACTCTTGTTCTGGATACAGACAAGCTCACAGAGACACACTGATAACTCAAAGCACTTCTTTTATTTCTTATTCCTAAAGGTTGCTAGTGGGTTATTACAGAAGGATGGCAGCACTATGAAGCGGTATTAATGATAAATCAGCTTGCATACAGTAATACGGGCTCGTGTAAAGTTCATCAGAACAATAAATATATGCTCAAACAATGATGTTTGACAGACCGAACCACCTTTTGAATATCTCAACTGTGCTCACAAATGTACACTTCAAACTATCTTAGCGATGAGGAGCTTTCAGTTTGTGTTGATTCTAGCGCCACCATAGGACAAAAGCAGCGTACATTTCACTATGTCAGATTACTAATAGTAATATGATGATGGTGATGCAAAGTAAACTTTTAATTGAATACCATTCTTTTCACTGGTGCTCTCATTTGCTGTTACGATTTATTATAATTACGATTATTTATGATAATCAGAGGAAAGATGAAACTGTTTCATAAACATTTAAAAGTTACTTGCAGGAGATTTAAATTAAAAGTTTGTTTTCCGGTTTGACTGAATTATTTTATCATCTGTAGTTTTAATTTATTCATAAATGTGCAGTCTGCACTGATTTAATTTTCCTTTTAAATTGTGTTGTGTTCATTTTGTTTTGTTACATTATTGAAGGAGCATAGCCACATTACTCCATTAGGGGGCCCTGGGGCAAAACTTTCATTTGGACTCCATCTGTCCCCCTCTCTGTGCATTTTTATTAAAACAACAAGTTTTACAAAAACAAAAATCACAATAAATGAAACTGGGGCTTTCGGGTCCCTTACAACCCATGGATGTAAATAATTAATATATTTGTGGATTTTAATCATTTTGATTTTGTGCATTCACTTTTATAAGCTCAGCAAATCTGTCTTTGTTCAAATGCACAAGTTTCCCCACAGTATGTTCCCGGATAAAGCATTTAATATTCTTGTCATTACAAAACTAGTCTAAATAAGCACCGTTTATGAGGTTAACCCATTGATGACTATGGCAATCTAGGATGCATGTCCTTAATGCCTGAGGGTTTTCTGAAAAAATAGTACGAATTGTCAAGTCTACCAAAACCTTAATATCTAAGCCTGTGTAGCACATAGAAACATGAAATAAAATACATTTAAAAGTTAAGGTTCACATGTTTTATTTAAACATGCTCCCTTAGCGCTTACAAACCAACAAATATTTCTAAAAATCGTCAAAATTAGATGAATTAAAAAATTATTAAATATTGTTAATAAATAGATGCAATGTGTTGTGTGATTTTCGTCAGTAGTCTATAGTAGACCTTGATTCTGCGCACCAAACGCCACTAACTGTTCTGTCGCCGACATAGCTGGCGTATTTTTTTTATTATTATTTTAATTTTTAATTTTTTTGATTGACATGATTTTCGGCAAACCACACAACTTTTGGGTGGTCACGTGGTCTTAAAAAAATCAACAAAACCCACCTCATGTGTATTTGAACCAATGACAGTGCATTCAATGCTGGGAATGCCATGAAAATTAGATAAAGTAATAATGCTGCACGATGCAGCATCAGGCAGGAGAGCCAATGTGGCATCGCGCAGCAGCCGTCATCAATGGGTGCAGCCACTTGTTTGAATGTTTTTTCCTATATTATTGTTTCTGTGTCTTTAGCTGTCATTAAGTAGGCTAAGCTTTCAAGGAAGTGACAGCTCCCCTCCATTGAGGGGAGCTGTCACTGTTATTCAATGTAGAAAGTATAGAATCAGGATAGATGTCTTCGTACATTTTCTGAACACCTCTTCAGCTCTGCAATTTTCCAAAAACTGATTTCCATGGAGAATCAATCAGATCTGGAAAGTAATGTTCAAGTTATGTTTGAGGAAATGATACGCGTACAGAAAGTTAGTATAAGGCTGACACAAGGATTTCTAATTCATAACCTGACTGTTTGGTATTCCACAACAGCATCATGAAACTGCATCAAGTAAATCTAATGGGACAGTTGAGGCTAATTACCTTGCAGCAAAGCACTCTTAAAGAGAACAGCACGTTATGTGCAGCTGCACAGCATATATTTTAGCCCAGTGAGCAGTTTAGCTGGGAGCGTGTCTTTGTTCCCACAGTCCGATGTCCCCACGTTTTCTAAGTAATCTAACTACATGATATAGAATAGTATGTGTGTGTGTGTGTGTAATTCTCACTCAACCTCTCCCTGTCCCGTAACCCTAACCCTAACCACCCAGCTGTGATGCCTGAACCTAATCGCCAATTTCAGGAACATAGGACTGTGGGACCATCGTGCTGTGGGAAAATAGGGATGACCCCGTTTAGCTAGTGGAAACTAACAGTACAGTGAAGAAAATAATTTGAAAGTTGTCGTTGCAAGACTAAAACAATTATTTTGATTTTTTTAACATTTTTTAGGTCTTTTAAATCAGGATAAGTCTGTTCTTATTGTATCATAACTGAAGCTGTTTTTTATCTATTCATTCTCTAATCTTAACAACTTGACAATACTTTGTTAATGACTTATTTGCATTGCCCTCAGGTGGGCAAAAAAAACATTTGTTAATGCAGATTGAAGTAGGTTGTAAAATTCCATTCACGAATGCAGGTTAACTACAGACAGATGATACATTGGAGAAAAGGATCTCTGGAATTCTATTGGAGGAATGAAGATCATACCTTCAAAAGATATTCTATTCACTCATTGGGTGTTTCTTGATGGTGTAAAGGGCTGTCTAACACTTCTCTCCAAAGTCTCTCATAGGTGTTTAACTACAGGCTGAGATCTGGTGAGACCAACCCTCCAACAGGATAGGAATGATTCATAACATGATAAAGGTGATGACTAAGAACCACCTCTGTATTGATTCACAGAGTCACTTCCTGTGTGGGGGCAAGTGGACCTACACAAGCAAAATGCCCCCCACAGAAAAAAAACCCTCACTATAGTCTGTTCACATCATGCATTGACATGTACAGTCACTTGAAGAAAAATGCTCCTCTTCCGCTTTTCCTTACATAACACTCAGGGTGTATTCACACATGCTGTGTTTAGTTCGGTTGAAACGAACTCAGATGCACTTCTGCCTTTGGTGCGCATCTTTCAGACAGGTGTGAAAACAGCAATCGCACTCGGGGGCGGACCAAACAAACGCTCCGAGACCCGGCTGAAGAGGTAGTCTCGGTGCGTTTCCAAACGCACTCTGCTGCAGTTCGTTTGTGGTGTGAATTTGTCCGGACTCGATCCGACCCAAATGCAGGAGGCACTGTGCCTTTTCTTTCTTTTCTTTTTTAATAAATAGCCGTCAGCTTCATATTATGAGAAAGTGTTGTTGTCGCCATTGTTAGGACGATAAGTTGTGGTTTCACCGGGAGCCCAGAACAATATATTACATTTGATCGAGAGGACGTGTAAAAATGCTGAATGTGTTCAGCAATCGGATGAAGGAGAGGGGAGCGTCTCTCGCACAGTGCCAACAGGTTCACGCTGCGCAAAAAGTGTGTGTTTTATATTTTGCTTCCCATGTACGGGACCGTCAATACTATCCCCGTGTCAGTTTGGAGCTGAACTGCGCCGACCCAGCTGATACACAGCTTAATCAGCTGTGTGTCAGCTTGAGCCTATTCTTCTCGCGTGACGCGCGTCCAGCACCAAAAATACAGTAAAAATTATGTTTCACATTGTAGGCTACAAGCCACATAACGTGGCATTGACATAGGGCTACATATTATAACCATATGAAACAACAATAATTTGATGTTTTTCCTCTTTATTTATAGGTTAGATGTAGGCCATTTTATTATTTTTAACCCCATATTATATCAATGATATATTTCGCAGTTTTTACTTCGTTCTTCCTGCTTCTCTCCACCCCAGAATGTCTGTCCAATGAATGAATGACCTCAGATCACGTGTGGTTTTGCTTCGTAATGCTGGTTCACTTGCAAAAGGGGCAATATGAAAGTGGACCACACCAAACAAAAAAAATCTAAACTCTATTTGGTCTGGACCAAAGCAAGTGAACTAGAGGACTTTCCCAGTGTGAATACACCCTCAGTCATTAAATGTGTGCTGATGTCTTTCATCCAAATGCAGATGTCACTTTAGTCAGTGTTACCTATTCAAACACTGGTCTGTTAGCCAGTCTTTTTGACTGAAGCTCCTGCCATCCATGATACAACAATAAACCATCTTTCAGAGTCCCCTTAGATCTTTTCCTCTTGCCATATTGATTCAAAAATCAGACACAACTGGACCCGCTCAACATTTTTATACATGCAAAAGCGTGATTAAATGTTAGCTGCTCACATGATGTGCACCTACGACGTGAAAGCCTCTACATGTTTTATTTTTTTCACTCATCTTTTTCCTTTGATCTGTCACTGGCTGTATGTTATTTGGCTTTCTATATCCACTTTGTATAACTATTTGCGGTAACACTTTACAATAAGGTATACCAAATTTGTAGGTGGTTACTGAGTAACAAATGAAAAATTAATGAATTACTACTACATAGTTATTGAGTGACAACTATATATTAATATAGTAACTACTAAATTCTTGCTGAGTAACTTCTATATACTAATATATAGTAGTAAACCATGGTTAGTTTGTGCCCAGGGCCCATAATCAGTCCATGGTTAGCTGTATGGTATTAAGTGGAGAGTTTTTGTCCCACAGTTAGTCCTGACCAGTGAAGCAGCGGCCCCCTGCTCTGCCTCCCTCCACCTTTGATCCCCAGGCTGCCTAGGAAGCCTCGTTATCCTCCCTGCAGCCTTCCTGGAAGCTTCTGCTGATCGGTAAATGCCACTAGTTCCACTCCCTGCTGCCTGAGGGAAATGCTTATACCGCGGGATGAGAACAGAGAGGGGAAGAGCAAGGGGAGACAACTAGACTTACCTTCTTTCTTTTTCCCACTCTTCTAAAGAGAAAGCTTGATGTTGGCACTCACACCTTAAGGTTCCCACTGAGAGTCAGATCCCCTTTGTCTTGGAGCTTCAACATGAAACAGCTCAAGTGGGGTTAGAAATAAGCACGCTGTCAATAGTCAAACAAGGCCTGGCAATGTTTCTGCTATTCAAGGCCACACTCTGCAGGTGACTAGGGTTAAAAATGTCATTTTTAGATACCATAATGAAACTTTCCAGTTGATTACTGACATTAAAACAATATATATAGGCCTATATATATATGTATTTATTTATTTTTTTTGGCGATCCGTGGCGTAGTCGATAGAGCGCGTACCATATTGGCTCCGGCCTTCGTTGTAGTGGTCGCGGGTTCAAATCCGACCTGTGGACCTTTACTGCAGGTCATCCCCCCCTCCCTCCTCTCTCTCTGTCTCCCCATTTCAACTCTGTACTGTCTAATAAAGCTTGAAAATGCCCAGAAAAAAAAAATATATATATAGCCTATGTATTTTTTTTTGTCATATAATCTTTTCAGAAATGCTTGAAGTTATATCCAGATTTATCAGCAATATCGAATTAATTATGCGTAAATTTGCATTTCTTTAAAAGCCAAAAATCCCCTTCCCCCGATTACGATGTAAACCAACAAGGTAAACACTTAAATGTTCATTTTGGACCTTTTATTTATATGTATGAAGGAAGACATGTTATGGAAAGCAAAATAGATTTTAAAGAAATATCAAAATTGACCAGTGACCCTTGAAAAAACAATATTTTGGCCTTCAGTGTCTCAGCTTAAAGGAGCACACACTCTTTCAGCAGAGACTGTCCTTAGCTTCGTTTGTGGAGTGTTCCACCCCTGAGCTCTCATTACAGGGAGCTGCTTCTTTCACCCCTGATGTTAACAAGAGGAATTGCAGCAGTTCTGCACTGAAGCATTATTCCTGTCTTGCCCGGGCCACGGGGGACATCTTGTGAATTAATGAGATGTCAGCAGATATGTCATGTCTTTATCCACTCAATCTCTCCACAAGAGGAGAAAAAAAAACCTCCATGGAGGAACTGATATAACGTTGCACCATGAATCTTGTCGGTCTCGGGTGGCTTAGCTCAGAGGGCCTCCTCTTTATAAAACATATATAAAATAGCTCTCCTTCTGTTTTATTCTGACAGCTGTACATATGTGTGTGTGGTGTGTGTGTGTGTGTGTGTGTGTGTGTGTGTGTGTGTGTGTGTGTGTGTGTGTGTGTGTGTGTGTGTGTGTGTGTGTGTGTGTGTGTGTGTGTGTGTGTGTGTGTGTGTGTGTGTGTGTGTGTGTGTGTGTGTGTGTGTGTGTGTGTGTGTGTGTGTGTGTGTGTTTGTGTGTGTGTTTGTGTATCTACAGTATATTGGTGTGAAGTTTAGAATATAGAAAGATAAGTCTAAGAAACATATCTTCTTAGAGAAACAAGTCTATCCAAGTTCTTGCTTAGAGTTAGATGAGAAGATTGAACAGTTTGCTCCAGCTTAATATTACAGTTTTTTCCGATTGCTAAAGCACAGTGTGCACAACTAAAACCACATGTGCAAAACTCTTAACACAGTGTGCACTACAGAAGTCCATGTGTTCTTAACTGTGTTTCATTTTTCATTCATTTCACACAAAATGCATTCAGTAACCACATTGACCAAAACTCAATAGCTCTTCTACCATTCATAGACAACAACCTGCAAAACACTGTGTATTTCTGGCAAAATGTTCAATTGCTAAGACACTGTTTTCAAAACTCTTAGGAACTCATTCAAAACAAAATATTGGATTCTACATTTACCTTATTGAAGTTGTGGAAGCATATTACCAATAATATGACTACTATGTAAAATAAATTGCTTATTGAATTTCAGCTAAAAGCACGAAACTTGAAAATAAAATATTACAATAATTTTTTTACGTAATTGTTCCGCCAGGATAGAAATCGAAGGGCAAGGAACTCTCCTGTTTTTGTAGTTGTCAGGGATAATGTGGCTTTCCACTGAATCTCAGACTGGTTTGCTGCATACCTCCATACAGAGAAAAAGAAAATACATGTACAATACGATGTTTATCACTGTAAAATTTGAGGCTCAATGCTGAAGATAGGGAGGAACCTAACAGTTCTCACCCACTCTGTATGAGAGATTATTACATTTAGTTTTTTTTGTTTTTCGTATGTATTACAGCCCTGGAAAAAGGAAACTCTTGAAACCAAACCTAACAATCCCTTTTCAAAACATAGCATCAAGATGATACACACATGCACCATTTGAATTACTCTTTCAAAGCAGCAACAGCACGTGGATGTGCTTTATGCAAAACACAGATGTTTTTAGAACTTCTTAAGGTTTTTGAATTTAAAAATATCATACAGACTTTTTGAAATATTGATATACTAGCCTACTGTAAAGTTCATCTAGACACATACAAATAAAAATAGAAAAGCTTCAAAAAGCACATTGCCTTATCCACATTACATGCAATGCCATTCTCTAGCAAGTGGAAAAATATTGCCTGTTGTCCAGTCCAAATGTCCTAGTTATAGAGCTACTGTGTAGCAAGTCAGGTTGCACTCACTCATTGTTAGGCCATGAGATACTGAATCAAATTGCTCTGTTTTCATTTACAGTTTTTTTCCGATTGCTAAAGCACAGTGGGCACAACTGGAACCACATGTGCAAAACTCTTAACACAGTGTGCATCACTAAAATGCACCTGTGCCATTCAGTTCATTTTGCCTCCAAAAGTCACTCACAGCAACAAAACTCTTCATACATGTCTCAAAACAAGCTCACTGGTGCAAACACTGGCAACATGTGACAATGAAAAACACACATTGACACACACAACACACAGACCTAAAAAACACTAACAACAAGCAGCAAAACATAAAAGATGAACTTTTGACATTTAAAATCTTTGAAGTATAAATGATCTGAGTGATTTCAAATAAAACACTTTCATTAGAAAATACAAGAGTGACATATAAGAGTAACATATTTTTATTTGGCCATACCATATTGTTTAGGTAAAAAAAGAGTAAATGAAAACAGAGCAATTTGATTCAGTATCTCATGGCCTAACAATGAGTGAGTGCAACCTGACTTGCTACACAGTAGCTCTATAACTAGGACATTTGGACTGGACAACAGGCAATATTTTTTCCACTTGCTAGAGAATGGCATTGCATGTAATGTGGATAAGGCAAATTGCTTTTTGAAGCTTTTCTATTTCTATTTGTATGTGTCTAGATGAACTTTACAGTGGGCTAGTATATCAATATTTCAAAAAGTCTGTATGATATTTTTAAATTCAAAAACCTTAAGAAGTTCTAAAAACATCTGTGTTTTGCATAAAGCACATCCACGTGCTGTTGCTGCTTTGAAAGAGTAATTCAAATGGTGCATGTGTGTATCATCTTGATGCTATGTTTTGAAAAGGGATTGTTAGGTTTGGTTTCAAGAGTTTCCTTTTTCCAGGGCTGTAATACATACGAAAAACAAAACAAAACTAAATGTAATAGGGTATAATCTCTCATACAGAGTGGGTGAGAACTGTTAGGTTCCTCCCTATCTTCAGCATTGAGCCTCAAATTTTACAGTGATAAACATCGTATTGTACATGTATTTTCTTTTTCTCTGTATGGAGGTATGCAGCAAACCAGTCTGAGATTCAGTGGAAAGCCACATTATCCCTGACAACTACAAAAACAGGAGAGTTCCTTGCCCTTCGATTTCTATCCTGGCGGAACAATTACGTAAAAAAATTATTGTAATATTTTATTTTCAAGTTTCGTGCTTTTAGCTGAAATTCAATAAGCAATTTATTTTACATAGTAGTCATATTATTGGTAATATGCTTCCACAACTTCAATAAGGTAAATGTAGAATCCAATATTTTGTTTTGAATGAGTTCCTAAGAGTTTTGAAAACAGTGTCTTAGCAATTGAACATTTTGCCAGAAATACACAGTGTTTTGCAGGTTGTTGTTTATGAATGGTAGAAGAGCTATTGAGTTTTGGTCAATGTGGTTACTGAATGCATTTTGTGTGAAATGAATGAAAAATGAAACACAGTTAAGAACACATGGACTTCTGTAGTGCACACTGTGTTAAGAGTTTTGCACATGTGGTTTTAGTTGTGCCCACTGTGCTTTAGCAATCGGAAAAAACTGTACTCTTTTTTTACCTAAACAATATGGTATGGCCAAATAAAAATATGTTACTCTTATATGTCACTCTCGTATTTTCTAATGAAAGTGTTTTATTTGAAATCACTCAGATCATTTATACTTCAAAGATTTTAAATATCAAAAGTTCATCTTTTATGTTTTGCTGCTTGTTGTTAGTGTTTTTTAGGTCTGTGTGTTGTGTGTGTCAATGTGTGTTTTTCATTGTAACATGTTGCCAGTGTTTGCACCAGTGAGCTTGTTTTGAGACATGTATGAAGAGTTTTGTTGCTGTGAGTGACTCTTGGAGGCAAAATGAACTGAATGGCACAGGTGCATTTTAGTGATGCACACTGTGTTAAGAGTTTTGCACATGTGGTTCCAGTTGTGCCCACTGTGCTTTAGCAATCGGAAAAAACTGTAAGAGTAAAAACAAGAGAGGGATATTGATACCATTGATATACATTTAGGTTAGAAAAAAAGTACCATAATTATATTTCAGGAACTACAGAACTATTCTTTTAAAGCACTGGTCTGACAACAAACTTTTATAGTTTGAATATGAAGCCTCTCTCGTCCTTGAAAATGCCTTTTTGAACCACCTCTTTGGTACAGAATGAAATATCTTGACAAATGTTGAATATATTGCCGTTGCTGATTGGATTGTACAGCCATGAGATCCCCTGACGCTTCGTTTAGTTCCCCATGAGGTTGACATTTTTTTGTTTAATTGATTATCTTGACGGATACTTGATGGATTGCCATGATGTTCACTGTCCCCAGAGGATACATTGTTGTAACCCTTGATCTTTCATCAAGTCAAAACGTATACTTGTCTATGACGGAATACCTATCACTAATTCCCATTGCCATCAGCCTCTGTTATACGTTGTTTTAGTGCTGATTCCAAGCTTGGCATGTTAAATGGTAGCATTATCACTGGGGATAGGACACCTCCTTATCTTGCCAGGTGAGGAGTTGCTCTAGAAGAAGTGCTCTGCCAGCAAAACATTATGCAAATGTACTGTATACCTTATGAGAAAAAAATGACTAACAAGCCTTCAGACGTTGCTCTGTAGCCACTTTCCTTCAGTCCTTAGTGCTTCTGTCGAGGCTGTATATGGAGCAATTACATTGGAAATCGATTGACTTTCTGTGCCAGCAAAAGGTAGGCGTCACCCCAAACCATTTCATTATGGAATGTTTTGTCAGGCCAGATGGTCCACATGTAGGAGGTTGGCTTGATCTTTGTGTCTCATGTATACAAGGTGTAAGGTCGCCCCTATCAAGCCGCCTGGATCTATTTTGGTCCATCGCTTTTTATACTGCACAAAGGACTGAGTGTCTGGCAGAGCACAAATGCAATTGCATTGCAGTATTATATTCAGTCAGGGCTTAGCAGCTTTAGCCTGGCAGGGCATTAGCTGAGTGTAGGAAGCAGACCTATAGTGATAATGACTGTGGGCCCATGGGAGGGTGTTGCAGGGGGGTTGGTGTCAAAAGTCGATGCAGACTTATCTGGCTATGGTTCATCCGGACTGAAAGTTTTGTTTTATAATACTTGGATTCCTTGATTATGTGGAAGCACAACACATTGACAGTCTGCTTCAAGAAGGGCAGTCCTCTTTTATTTGAAAAGATTTGAGCGTGCAAGTTGGAAGTTGGTTGCAAAGTTATTCTACAATGACAGCCACTTTGGGGAGCACCTAGTCATCTCTCAGCTGGTATTTTTCTATGGCTGATAAATCCCCATGTTTTGGGATCCATCTGCCAATGTGGATAAAGGATTGAATAAATAGTGTTCTGCTCTGTTTGAATGTGTGTTTCATGCTGCTACAGGAGTTTGCTATTTGTATTAATGCCTTGCCGTTCTTGTTAAAAAGGCTTCTCAACCCTGTCTGCTGGGCATCGTTAGAGATCAACGTGATGTAGATTCTCTCTAAGATAAAGAAAATCCACTTCAAGGTCAAGATTAAGACAAAATAGTTGGACAGAAAACTTGAAAGGACCTATCACTACAACGTAGTCTTTCCCCAGTGATATTCAACCGAAATGAATGTCTTTATAAGAACAGAGGAACTGAACTTCTTTAGATTAAACACAATGTTCCCATAGAGAAACAGATATGTGACAGCGGCATCACATTAAAAGATATGTTTTAATCTATATGACATTATGAACTTTTAATGACTTAGATACTTTCACCACTCAATGCCTGAGTTAAAGATAGAGTGTCTAATTGGAATGCAGGAACTGTCAACATTACAAATTGCTTTGATGGAAATGTCTGGTGCCACAGCAACAGGTCTGCTCACTGAACTGATAATGAAAGAAGAGCTTAAAGTTGTATTCCCTAATACTGTGGCGACTGTGCCTCAGGCAACATGGTTGTTGTGTCCTTGGGCAAGACACTTCATCCACCTTGCCTTGTGTGAATGTGTATGACTGCTGTATGTTTGAGGTGGTGGTCGGAGGGGCTATAGGCGCTGAATGGCAGCCACCCTTCCGTCAGTCTGCCACAGGGCAGGTATGACTGTGTGTGGATGAATGGAACCTGGAACCCTGTTAAGCGCTTTGAGTGCCTGGAAAAGCGCTATATAAATCCAATACATTATTTTTATATTTGAGTTACGCTGATTCTAGCAAAACATTTGTTGTAATTGCCGGTACATTTAAATCTTTCTTTCCAAACCGAACAGTGTTGACCATATGAGGTCATCACTCGAGGTTGCTTTTCTTCTCTTTTCTTCTTCTCTGGACTCATAGGTAGTTGAACTGTCTTCTACTTTCTCTGTGTTGATCCACCATTGTGACTCATGCTGCGTTCCATCATATCGGGAACATCTAACGTGGCAGTGCACACAGTGATCAGTAAGCAGAATGACCTTTTTCACCAATTTTTTAAAGTGTGGGACCTAGGAGGCCCATGTCTTGTCAAAACAAAAATACTTAAAACTCCCGATGCACTGGAATGCATCGGCAACAGTTTGGAACCCGGTTCTAGTTGGAAGTTCCCAATCCTGCTGACTGAAGTAAAAGGCGTCACTCACTGCACTGTGTTTGATTTTAGTGTGGGAAAGTCTCCACAGATGCTCACATCTTATTACTCTGCAAAGCTGCAAATACAAGAGCTTTCATCAGTGGGTCATATGCTCAATCTCACTCTTTCATATATAGGAACTTAACAGAACATTATATGAGACTCTAATGGAGTACAACTTTAAAGCGCTTGAGTTTATGCTTTCAGCGGCATTGACTGGGCCACTGAAAAGTTGATATGACGAAGCACTTTCCTCTAACAGCCTCGTGTCTATAGTGCAGGCACTGCATCTCTCGGAAGCAACACAGCACAGGTTATCCTCTGCTGTCAGCTTCAAAAGAGTCACTGCACTCCAAAAATGGAGGCACCCACACTGTTTCATTTCAGATTTCAAGCGCCCTCTCTGTGACCTTCACTGCCTTCAAACATTTTGAATCTCAGACATTTAGATCCCTCTCTTGTATGAGGTGGTGTTTGTTTTTTTCTACCTTGCTACTTCCCCTCACATGTTACGACACACATAAGCAACGCCAGGGAATGCACAGTGACATTAAGTATCACAATTTTATTACAAAAATTAAATTCTTCATCTCTCAGTTTTGCCATGCTTGGAGCATATAACAATACAGTAAAAAACCCGGACCCAGAGAAGAGATAGTAAAGCAGATTTCCACAATGCTTCCACAGCACTCTGTCATTCATGCTTCCACTATACAAATACTGTAACATTCCTTAATACAGAGTAGTACAAACACCTGCCAAAAAACACGTCATTGTCAGAGAGAAACAAACTGTAATTCAATTACATTTACCAGAGGAACAAGAAAAAACTCAACCCAGCTCAGAAGAACAAGAACAAGAAAGAAAGAAAAAAACAGAAACCAATAAACATTGAAATTGCAACTCAAAAAGTACTGAAATGTGCTGAATATTTGTACCAGCCCAAGGCACCCAGGCTTTTGTAGCAATGTTGGCAAGTTTAACGACATTCTTACAGAAACACTTGAAGCGAACGACGGTTACAAATTGACTCGTGCCACAGTCTGACTTTTGCAGTGTCCTTCAAACATACCCTCTTTCTCTCCTGGCAATCTCTTCGTCAGTCACAGTGCAAGTTCCGGAGGGAGGGGAGTGGTGGGGGGGGGGGGGGGGGGGCTAGAGTAAAAGGAGAGGGGAGGTAAGGGCTAGGCAGGGAGCTGTGCCGCGTCAAAATCCACTTTACAGCGCCAAGCACTGACAAAAATTGGATGGACAGTGTAATCTCCCAATCTCCGGGGGGAGGGGGGAAAGGGGGTCGGTGGGAAATGGTTACGCAATTCCTCCTTTGGATCGTGAATTGTCCAAACATAAGGCGCAGATTGCCGGCTGCCAGTCCCAAAACTCAAAATAAACCCAAAGCAGATAGCTTAGGTGTGCTTTCAACTGAACGAACGTCCGAGAAGAAAAAATAAAGAAAGAAAGAGGAGAAAACAGATACCAATACTTTCTCACTGAGGTTTTTTCCAAGACGCATTCCAATTTTTTTTCCTCAAGATGAAAAGTGTTTTTTGCACACAAATACCTAAGAATGATAGAAATCCCCAGATGTTAAGCTTACCGATAACTCGAGTAGTCTCTTACGAACGTCAAAATGAGGACAAGAAAAAACGACAAAAAGCTCAGAAACACAGAGAGGCCTCTCTCTTTCTCGACGGTGGAGTGCAGTTTTAGTTGAGCGAACGGCAAGGCTCGAAGGTCCATTTGGTCGCTCCGCCGAATATTTCGATGTTGCTCTCCGTCCAGGAGAAGACGTTGCCGGCCGGTGCTTTGCTGTTGCAGGTGGCCAGGTTGTAGATCTCTGCGATGGAAAGTTTCCTATTCCAGAGATTTAAGTTTGCCAGCTCGCCCACGTAAGCCTGTGTCGCGTCGAAGCCTCCTCCCAACGAGTCCTGTGGACAATGCACACGAGGGGTTAATCATCAGTTAGACAAGTGCGAGGTGTTTAGAGAAGGACTGACTGGTTGAAATAACAGGAGGCTCCTATACCCTCTGAAACAAAACTCTCAACTTCTAATACACTTACATCAACTACACTTTCGATAATAGTTAATTAGTTAAGTTTCTTTATTTGTCAATTTACACAAGGTATATCAAAATTAATTCTTCGCATATCCCTTCTTCGGGGGTCAGAGCGCAGGGTCAGCCATTACAGCCCCCCGGAGCAGTTTGGGGTTAAGTGCCTTGCTCAAGGACACAGATGGTAGAGATGGTGGGCACCGAAGATGTAATAGCAGCCATCACTAGTTTTACAAATAACACCCTCCTGTCTGGTGCTGGGGATAGAACCAGCAACTTTGGGGTTTTTAGTCGCCCACCTTTTCCTCTAGGCCATCCTACCACCATGATCCTTCTCAGCACTATTATGAAGGTTATTACAGATGAATCTGTTCATATGTTGTTCATTTGTTTCATCAATGATACATTTTGTTCTAAAAAACGTGCCAGAAATGCATTCTCAAAACCTGAGACCAAACATTTCTGAACAACGATGTAAACAAAAATGTGTTGTTATAATGTAAGTCATCAATTGCCCAAGTAAAGAAATGTACCCTATTCCCAATGTCTCACCTTCGGTACATATTCACTGTCTTCATAGTGAATATGTGTGCAGCAGACTTTAATAATCATTCCCTATCAGAAATTCAGACCACTTTGATGGACCACTGTTATCTTTTCAAATGCTGGGATGATAAAGCACACGCTAATTTAACTGGAGAGGCCTTCATTAGCACAACCTCAAGATTTTGGAAACAACCTTCGATGTATCCAAAATCTCATTGTTCATAAATGTTCCCACCTTTAATTGCTTGAAAAATTTGAAACACATTATTGTCTAACAAAATGTCCCAAACACACGTGACACTCATGGGATTTAAAGTGCATTTAAAGTTTCCGATCTCTGATTTGAAAAAGACTTAATATGATATATCCACCTGTTCTTGCCCGAGGACCAGCACTCCGTCTGGCTTGATGGGGTGGTAGGGGGCCAGGTTCTCCCCGCTGCCTCTCATCACTCCGTCCTGGAAGGCTTCCCACATGCCGTCACGCGTGGTCCACGTGATGCACAGGTGATGCCACTTCCCGTCGTTAATGAGGAACGGCAGCTTTGCCACCTGCGGCAAGACACGTGGCATTAGTCATCATGCCTCTTTCTCTCTCTATCTCTGTCACCCTCTCTATCTCTCTTCTCTCTATCTCCCTCTCTCTGTCTCTCCCTCTCTCTCTCTGTCTTCTATCTTCTCTCTCTGTCTCTCTCTCTCTCTCTCTCTCTTGTCTGTCTCTCTCTCCTCTCTCTCTCTCTTCTGTCTCTCTCTCCTGTCTCTCCTTCCTCTCCTCTCTCTTGTCTCTCTCTCTCTCTCTGTTTCTCTCCCTCTCTCTCTTGTCTCTCTCTTCTCCTCTCTCTCTCTCTCTCTTCTCTCTCTCTCTCTCTTCCCCTCTCCCTCTCTCTCTCTCTCTCCTTCTCTCTCTCCTCCTCTCTCCTCTGGTTAACAATCTCCCCCTTCACACTGAAATGGCACAGTCACTCCGAGCCCAGAGAAACTCATATGGCTCCATTTCTTTCCGTTGATGAATCACTTCCCCTTGTCACATATCTATTTCTTCCTATTGTTCACCTTTAGCGCCTCTGTTCTATTCCATTTCCACTTTCTGGCACTGGGAAGCTGTCAGGTTTACTTCAGCACAAAGTATTAAAACGTTTTTTTCTTGCTGCCTGCTCCCACTGTAAACTGTTCCTCGTATTACACAAGATACACAAAACTGTGAGGATGTAAATGTAATGTAATAACAACTGGATGTATGATTATTTCGACAAAAACAAATCTAGCCCTGCTGGACTTAATCTGCTTTTGTTGAAACACACATTTCTGTTACATGTTATCCTTAACAAGATCTATCAACATAATCCAACTCAATCTTCTTCAGTTAACCCACACAACAAGCAATGGTCTTGTTGTGTTTCCTCTGTTTATATAACTGTGAAGTGGGAGGATTCATGTGATTCAGTGCCTCCCTCATTTTGTCTGCAGCCAGTTGGCAGATCACTTGGCACTCAGAGGGAAATAGGAACAGGCAGACTGAGGTTCAACTTAAATTTAAGAACAAAAGTTAAGGTTACTTGATAGATTAAGTAGACTTTACTTGCAAAATGTATTTCTTACCACCATAAAGGTAATTCAAACAAAGGAATAGTCTTGCTTGGTCTACATAATAATCCAATGCTAAAAAGTTCCATTTATTTTCTTTAAGTAGATCAAGCAGAAATCTTTTTTTTGTCAGTGCATGAATGCAATAAACAGCCACAATGATGTCCTGCAGAGGTAAAAAAAATAAAAAAAAATAAAAAAAATGAAATCAGTGTCATGCCTTGATCATTTTTCCCATTTACCTTGTCATTGATGAGAATCTCCATAGGGTTGTTCCCCCACTCGATCAGCACCAGCTCGTTGGACTGGCCCGGCACGGCGTAGGAGAAGGGCGTCCCCACCCCGGGCGAGGCATTGGACTTGATCCACAGACACACGCTGAAGGAGTACATCTCAGGCAGGGTGCGCTTGGCTTTGGCGTACATGTAGTTGGTCCTCAGCGGGAAGGTGAGCTGGAACTTATCCGTTGGCCTGCTGTCTTTACCTGCAGGTAGAAAAAAAATGTCAGCCACACAGCATCAACATCACGTGTCACATTCAGTTATTTGAATATAATAACTGCATATACATACTTTATACCCAGCTTTTCTATTTGTTTTTATATCATTTACACAAACAGTGTGTGTCTTTGAGCATTTGTGCATTGAGTGTATGGGAACTGTTCTACTTTTATGACAGGTAATTCAGTTGTATGTTAACATCCAATGACAATAAAGGCTTTCATTCAGTCATTATCATACTGACACATTTTCCATACATTGTGTGTTTGCTTAGGGATTAAGTGCAGAGTAATTATCCATAAACCCACACATATTTTAACAAACCTTAAATCCTCTTGAAGACAATGAGATGTATCATTTATATGATCAGAGCCTATTTTAACGGAAGGGAAACAGAGCTCCTCTGAAGATTTAATTGGGTTTTTTCTGTAAAACGTTCAAACTGACGCCAGCCCTGATTAATTATTAAAGACTCTTTTTACAGGGATGATCTGTCTCCCCTTGCTTGTGTAGGAGGGCTCTCTGTCTTCCTACTCTACTCCGATCCTCTTGCACGCAACCTACGCAAGCGCATTGTCATGTTTAGAAAAAGCCAAACACGCCTCCAAAAATGTCCAGTGCGGGGCGCACCCTGCAAAGTGTGTATTTGAGCCTCTGACCTTTTGCAAAACATTCTTATGTTGTTTGAAGGCTCGTGCGCTAGTTAGATAGTCAGGCTTTGGCTTGGGAAAAATATAAACTCAGCGAAGTAGCTAAACGTACTCCCAGGTCTTGAAATATGCAAAGCAGTGCAGCAGCTTCTCCTCTGCTCCCTCACACACTGTACTGTGCGCAACGTGCGTGGTGGTTGCGGCATTGTAAACCACCTTATCAGGCCCGCTTCCAGAACAAAATGACTTGGGGATGCATTTGAGATTAGAGTTGGTGCGCCAGTGATATAGGCTTATGTTTGCTACAGTGGCCGACAAAAGCAATGAAAAAAAAATAGGATCAAATAATTGATCATGTCCATTTGTATGTTTTGAAACCAAAGCAAACAGGAACATTTTAGGTATGTTAAAAGTGCTTTACTGAAAAAATAAAAAGAATATTCAGTCCATAGTAAACACAACCTCTAACACGCTCTGATTCGTCTAAAGGTTGAGACAGCCCTTGATCAAATCAAATAAAAAACAACTAAATGAATTACACTAGTTCTTGTTAAGAAGTTCCAGATCCACATTCAATGCACTGTACAGTATATCCAAACGCACCTTTCTCCAGGTCATTGATGCGATGGTGCAGAGAGGTGAGCGTGGACTCCACTCTGTTGCGCTGGTCGGTGTCGTTCCTCGCGGCGCCCGGTTTGCTCTCCTCTAACGTGTTGACCCGGGACAGGACCTGCTTCTCCATGTCGTCTATCTTGTTCTGCAGCAGATCTTTCAGGCTGTTCGCCTGCGCCGTTCCGTTGTTCCCTCGGCTGTACTGCTGCAGGGGACATGGAGGAGACAAACACTGGGTTACAAAAGAGCACAGGGAGCACTTTCTCTTCTCTAGAATATGTTCTTTTCCACTCTGTGTGAAGCTTACAGCCGTGTCCGATAACTGTTTCTCCCTGTCTGTTTTTGTTTGTGTGCGACACGTGCCCTGCGTCAAATCGTTCACAGGGCAGCCAGTCTGGTTCATTTTAAAGACAATATGAATTTTATCACAAGTGGCTTCAGGCGAATACTGCACAAAGCCAGAACAATGTTGCAGCAGTGTAGCGGAGGTTTAATCTAATTAAACACAAGAAACGAATTGAAATCACTTTTTTTCAAGATAATTTTTTAGGTGTTTTCACCTGTATTTGATAACTGAAGATGTGGAAATGGGGGAGAGAGGAGAGGGGAAGACATGCGGTAAACGGACCGGGCTGAAGTCGAACCCGGGACCCCTGCGACAAGGAATAAGCCTTGATTGTATACGCGCTCTACAGGGGCGCCTCTCATTGAAATTAACTTTTGCCCTATGCTTGCCGCGGCTCTTCCCTGCTCGCCTCGCCTACCTCTAGATTCTCCAGTCTTTGTTTGAGCGTCTGTAAAGTCTGTCCCAGCTGGGCCAGAGTGTCCGTGGTGCCCCTCGATACATCCCCCATGGTGTTCTTCACCCCCGGCCGTCTCCCGGCTCCGGCGGCCGGGAGGCTCTGGCTCTCGCAGCGGCTCAACTTGGACGTTAGTTCCCTGATCGTCTCCTTTTGGTTCATAATGGTCTCCTTTTGCTGCAGCACAGTCTCTCGCAGCTGCATGACGGTGGTCTTCAGGTCCTCCGCCGGCCCGCTGTTCTGCATCGTGGCCGAGCACAAGTCCATATCCTTGGGCACCGACGTGCAAATAAACTGCGTCTGTCCGAAGTCTTGCGCGGAGCTCTCCGAAAAAACAGACAGGCAAGAGAGTAGAAAAAGTTTCCAAGAGATTCCGTCCATGGTTCCGGTTGTGTGTGTGTCGCGCTTCTAGAGTGAGGGAGAGAGTGCGTGAGCGTGTGTGAAGCGGTCTTTGAGATTTCAGCACCACGGAGCTGTCCACTGAAGCTGTGACTGTGAGCGCTGCTTTCTGCGCGCAGTTTATATAGCGGACATAAACCAGCGCAGATTCACTGCATTGGTGATGGGCGGCAGCGGGCTCTGGGTGTACCTACACAGTCCAGCCCCTTATTTAAGGTCGTACTCACTGTACGCTCATCACTCACCCAGTCGACTGTTACAGTAACAGAGAACAGGTACAATAGCGTATGACGTTGTAGTAAAAGAAAAATGTGGAATATTAGATTAGGCCTGCCTGTGGAACAGACTCGATTGTATCATTAATATGACTTCATCAGTGGTGGGAGATGATGAACTTTCTGATCTTTTACTCTGAAACGTAAAATAAAACATTGAAAGTCCCTTTACTTGAGTCTACTTACAGTAAGCCTAAGTCAAAGTCCGACAGAAAAATGTACTTTGAGTAAAATCACTCGTCGTGTTATCGCTGATGTGTGAACAGCATTTTTGTTGGTCTCAGTGGAGCTGATTTCAACTACTTTCTACAGTGTGTGTGTCTGTTTGACCTGCATAAAATGTGTTTAAGTCTATATAAAAATAATCTAATAAACACGTTTTGTAATGATAAATAACATTTTTCCACTGAATTAAATGAAAAGTTGAATTGAAAAGCCATACAATTCCCCCTTGTTCAATTGTATTTATTATCCCCAGAAGTTCTGCTCTGACTGTCTTAGTTGGTTCCTTGACTTTATGCCTCTACCTGGTTGTTAAACTACATGGATCATTTACCCTCCTGTCATTTCCACTTGATGATCACTTGCTGATCAGCAAAACAAACATGCATATTATCCCCTTAACTAGTGTGCACTTGAATAGGCCTATGTAAGGAGTTGCCTTCCACCAATTTGGTTTCATTTAAACTAAGTGAAGGTATTACTGGTCTACCTTAAATGAAAGCTGCTCCCTATCCACCAAAGGAGCCGGTCCCATGATCGGAGTCCCCATCACCCCGCTCTCCTCCTCCTCCTCCTCCTCCTCCTCTCATCCATCCATCCATCCATCTCTCTCTCTCTCTCTCTCTCTCTCTCTCTCTCTCCTCTCTCTCTCTCTCTCTCTCTCTCTTCTCTCTCTCTCTCTCTCTCTCTCCCCCTTTCGCGATTATGGTTCACTGGGTTTAGACAGTGTTTGCATGTCATTGGGTCTGTTGTCTACAACGAGATATGGTTCCTAAAGACACGAAGAGTGTGTTTTTCTTATTGTATACATGTAAGAAGTATACAGAGTGTTAAGTTACTAGCCCCCCTGGCTCTCGCATTAATACATAAGATTTACAGACAGTGAGGGGAGAGCTCCAAGCACTCATACATCATGCCGGGATGACAAATCATCAGTAATGCGGATGACGCAGGAAGGACACACAGCTGCGTCAGACAACAGCTCGAAAACTGAACTATAGAGCTCCAGCTACATGTCCAGCATCATGGCTGTGCTAGAAGTTGTGTAGAAGCAGACCAGAGACTTCCGCCACAACTCCACATACCTTCAGGGGTCATGAGATAAAATAACACATTTCAGGGTACATTTCCCATTAAAGCAGTATTAAAAACAAACTTATTTACGCATTTTCACTGATTCTTCGTCACAGTTTATGCTTTTACTTCTTCAGGCTCGTATCTGAACACTCATATCACCTATAGGACAAGAGGTCAATGATAACTTTTGAGAGTCAAAAAGGTTGTCAGTATTGACATCAGAAAAAACGTTTAAAATGTTCACCATGCCCACTTTAAGTTTATTTTGATATGATTTCTCTCTTAGTTTAAGAAGTTAGCGTTGAAAATGTCAAAATTCCCCTGTGAAATGCTATGGACAGCTCCCACGCAATTGAACCTCCAGTAAATTTTATGTTTCACCTCTGCCAGTAACCGTTGGTCACCTCTGGTCCCATAACGGTGTCTTTATATAAAAGTCTCAGGCGTGCGGTAAACTGAAGAGTTACAGCCTGCTCTGGGACTAATGGCGTCAGTGTGGCAGAGCGCATGCGTAAAACCGTGCCATCAACCAGAACCCTGGAAAACAAATGCGCACATTTTTTTTCCAAGTCTTTAATTGTGTCCTTTTTTGTTCTAGTAACGGGTTTTTAAGGCTTGGGTATGAGGTGACAGGCGCAGCAGCCGCTGGCATAGTAGGAATGGATGGGAAATTGACCCAGCAGTCCGCCTTAATTTGTTTAATTATCGATCCGGCGGGTTGTAATCAGCCAGGTGCCAAACTGCAGGCGAGAAAACAGCGGATATAACAAATGGTTAATGGCAGAGTTTAATTGCCGGGGTCCAAGGCAGCCATGTAACAAATCCTTATCTCCGCGCATGCACATTATGGACCAAGCATTATGCCATTAGTACTGTTCTTTATAGTCTGAAGGACGGCCACAGATCAACAAGTAATGCTTCATTAGTTATCTTCATCAGACCAGCAGTAGCAATAGAAAACTCGTTTAGCAAATTGGAGCCAAATGGAGAAGCTTTCAATGCTTTTGATGTGCAGAATTGAATAGTGATGATCCTTCTGAGCAGTGCTTTCCACCAGAAGACAGCCTACCACCTCCCGCATACAGTCAGGCAGGCTACTACAGTACGGGATGGATGAGCTGCTTGCCAAATACGTCTAATCAATATTCATCTTCTATCCCACTCGTAAAAAAAGAAAAAAGAAAAAAATGAGTGCCGCAGCACCATATGTTCAGCAATGTTTCCTCTCATTCTCTCCACATGCTGGCCACTCAGTCTGCTGTAAAATTGAGGGGGAAATTCTATTATAGATGTCAATCAGTTTTTATTGAGCTTTCCAGACTGTAACTTATTTAATTTGTTGCAAGAAACTTGTGGCACTCTTGCAGGCATTTCGTTGACGTGGACTGTATTTTTTATGATCCATTATGTCTTATAGCAGAGTAGCCCTTGGGGTAACACTTTACAATAAGGTACACAAAAAAGAGTAGGGGAGAGTGGCCTAAGTTGTGCCACTTTTTACTCAAAGTGACTTTAAAGTGAGGCCTTGGCAGTAAAGTCTCCAACTCAAATATATACATATATCTCAGGGTGTTGTGCATCCCTGGCAAAAAAACTTTGGATCTGGAATAAACTGTTGAAGAAATATAGCTTTCGGAAAAAAAGGTGTCTTGTGGCACAACTTGCCCCCGGTGTGGTGTAAGTTGTGCCATTGGAGAAAATGCCATGGGGTAAATTGTGCCATTGATATATATCTCATAAACTGTAATGCAAGACAAATCCAGGTAACACTTTACGATAAGGTACACAAAAAAAGAGTAGTTACCCTTTTAAAAATGTTAGTTTACCTTTTAAAAAGGTAAGTTTACCTTTCAAAAAAGGTAAGTTTACCTCTCCAAAAAGGTCAAGTTTACCTTTTTAAAAGGTAAGTTTACCTTTCAAAAAGGTAAGTTTACCTTTCAAAAAAGGTAAGTTTACCTTTTAAAAAAGGGTAGTTTACCTTTTAAAAAGGTTAGTTTACCTTTCAAAAAAGATTTAGTCAAATAAACACCTTAATGTACATTTTGGACCTTTTGATAAGTGACGGTCACTAGCTGGGCCTGCTCTCCCTGCAACTCCATAGTTCAGAGTGTTCAGAGCACAAGGTCAGATCTATGCTTGCATCCGCCAAGGCAAGCCATAGCTGGACTCCAGGGGCCTGTGTGGGAAAAGGGCTGAAATCCATAATGATCAGTCTCTCCGGCTCACTGAATAATGCAAGGCTTTATAATAGAACCCACTTTCTAATGGCAGAGATAGATAAGAACAATTTCACACACTGGCAGCAGACTGCTTTGCTTATTTATCCAGCATCTGCAGTAGCAGAGAGAGTGAGTGAGGCGATGACAGTGCAGCACAAACGAAACAAGAAAGCAAGAGGGCTTGTGGTTAGGGCAGAGCCTTGAATGTTGGATATGGTTTCTCTTGAGGTTTTTTCCTCATAAATGCATGCTGATTTTTATTCACTACTGTACAAGCATTTATAAAACAAAATAAAAAGAAAGAAAGAAAGAAAAGAAAGGAAAAGAAAGAAAGAAAGAAAAGAAAGAAAGGAAAGAAAGAAAGAAAGAAAGAAAGAAAAGAAAGGAAAAAGAAAGAAAGAAAGAAAGAAGCCTAATCCTGCTTTCCTTTAAAGATGGAGTCAGTTTTTCTGGAGAATGATTGTTGTTAAAATCACTTTTTGTCCAAAATCAGTGAAATCCTCTCATGATACGCTGCCTGTCTTTACTGTGTGTGTTGAAGAAAACAATCCAGTGTTAATACACTGCCTAGGCTCTGTGAACCTGCATGTTGCTATGCTGGGCCACCTTTCTTTACAATAGCCTACCATATGTTTACACCTACCAAAACGTGATTCGGATCAACAAACATTCTCCAGAATCGCTGACTCCAGCTTTAGAATCATTCAAGTATTACACCTTTTTCACTCGCTCTCTCTGTTTGTTCTGCCGAGGCTTTACTCTCCCTTCTGTACACACTGCACTGCTGATCCACTTCTGACTGTCGGGAATGAAGATGTGGGCTGCAGCCAGGTAAATGAAGCCTCAGAGAGAGAGAGCTCTCCCGCTGTCTCTGCTGCACTGACGTCTCCATTTCAATGGTCCCACAGAGCAGGAGATGAAGGGGGAGGGAGTCAGGAGGGAGCTGTCCAATGGGATGCCTTGCCTGCACTGTGGAGCAGTCTGCTGCTGCTGTATGCATGTACTGTATAGTCCCACTGGGGAGAGAGAGAGCCTGGGAAAAGAGGAGACGTGGAGAAGAGCAGAAGAAGGCGAGTTTATACATTCATAGTGGATTCATATACGTCTTCTAGTCTTTTGAGCTGTAGTTTAGAGTCATTCGAAAACCAGCATCGTTCAACGCTTCATGTAGGGCCATTGTTTCTCATCTACATGTCCATGTACCTATGTAGATGAGTCGCAGGACTGAATGTTGGAGCCTAGAACTTCAACGTTTTCAAACTATTTTCATATTTTCTCAGACTGGAACATTGTTTTATTGATGTCCGACCACACCAAGAGTCATTTTCACAGAGTCACAATCACACCCACTCAAGTTATTGCCAGGTAAAGAGAAACATTGGTTTCCTGCATAAAACTAAGTCTTGTTTTTCAAGCCAGTCAGAAAACTATGGTGCAATTACTGATAACGTCTGTGTTCTGATTATGGTGACATTCTATAGGTGCATGCTTCATCTGACACCTTTAAGCAGCTTGATGCGTTATATGTCACAGCGCTCTACCTTTTAACACTGGGGCTGAGATTCTTACCTGTCACTGTATTTTGCTTTAAAGAGTGAGCTGGCCTTCCCTCTCTTTAAAGATTATGGTGGGTATTCCCTTCACCAGATTAAAACACCCCTAAATTAATATCAGGACGTTTTCATGTAAATATAGCCTGCCAAGTCTATTTGTTCCTGGTATAAACCTGTTCCACTATAAAGTATATGTGTTCATCGACCCTTACACTTTTACATGGCAAGAAAAGACCAAAAGCCGATTCACACAATTCCCAAAAGGTTTTACTTTTAAATCAAAAACCTTCACACCTTTTATTACCTTAAAGGCTCTGGTTTCAAAGCATGTGACCCTTTGACCCCTGCCTATCTCCAGATCTCCCCCTGTGTTGATCCCCCTAATGATCCGTACAATTGTCACTTCTAATTTATCCTAGGTTAAGTCCAACATTCAGACCTTTATCCTTAGATAAGTTTTTAGAAAAGGAGGAGGTTAGAGTATAGGTTTTAATTATTCTGGTGGATGAATACCTCACAATTACCCCTGGCTTCAAAAGACTACCGTTAAGTCCTCACTAAGTTCATACACCTGGATGAGCTAGGCCAATAGATAAATGCAATTCCCCCTTTATTCAAGGAGCGTGTTTTATGGGATGTGTATTCTTTTAAATCAGTAGTGTAGCCGTAGTGTAGGTTTGAATTGCTTACCTCAGAGGCGCCGCGATCTCTTTAAAGAAAAAACCCTACTTAGGTCCTTTTTCCCTTCTTAAACTAAAAATTCAGGCCAAAGATTTATAACGTTTTTAAGAAATTTTATTCAATCAATATAAAAAGATTATACGTTCACAATATAAAAAGAAAAGATAAAATAAAATGAAAGAAAGGAAAATAAGTACCTAAACTCCCATTAAAGTGGTTTCTATATGTATATGAGAAGTATGAGTTCCCTTATGTGTTGTATGTCTTTTGTTCACATTGAATTTAGTTCATGAGTTCTCCCATTTTCAATCCACAAGGGATCAGGAGTATTCTCATCTTCAGGTTTTTTTAAAGCTCTACTGTCTACACAACTTCAATAGTTCTGGGTGTTGGCCGATTCTTTCAATCTTGTCATATATGTTTGAATATCTTCAAATGATATGACAAGTATGATTTTGCGACACAACAATCAGGAAAAGTTGGTTCAACAGTTTATTTGGTTGATCCACAAGAGATCAGGAGTAAAAGTTTGTCCACTGTCTACACAACTTCAATAGTTCTGGGTGTTGGCCGATTCTTTCAATCTTGTCATATATGTTTGAATATCTTCAAATGATATGACAAGTTTGATTTTGCGACACAACAATCAGGAAAAGTTGGTTCAACAGTTTTTCAACCTCAACTCCATGCTATTCTACAACCTGGTTCATCAATTAGTTCCCATCAATAACCCAAATGGTCCCTTACCAAACTTCTCAGAATAGAAAAGGAAGAATTGGTTCCGAGCCTCTTCCCCTTCTTGAAAAGAAAAAATAACTCCTATATTTTTCTAAGTATTTTGCACTCAAAAAGATTCAGAGTGTTTCTTTCTAGTTTTTCTTCTAAGTCTTTCGTCCATGCTGAAAGAACAAAAAAATGGAACAGTCAAGACTTCCCAAAAACCCCGTCTGTCTTGCTCAAAACCCTGGCCTTAAATAGTCTGAAGACAGAGAGGGTGGGTGTGTGTATGAGGAGGAGAGAGGTGGGGGTAAAGATGAGGGTGTGTGTGTCCAGCTCAAGGACCCACTGCCCCCCTTGTCTCTCTCTCACCCCTGACCTGTCCCAGGACAAGCCCAGACATGCCTTTTCAGAGAGGCCTTGTGAATTCACAATTATGTATATATTTCAGGATAAAAACTTGAATACAACACCTTTAGTGATTCTACCTTAATCTTAAAGGCCACTTGTTACCTTGCCTGTGTTATTAAAAATATCATACTTTTCCCTACGAAAACAAGAAATATACATTTCACATTCTCCTAGGAACAAGATATGTACAATGAAAAGTTGCAATATTCTTGCCTATCTCAACACTTACCATTCTTTAGAGAGTAGAATAGTAAAAAGCTGTCTTTGTTACAGGAGGTTTTAGTCGTGATGCACTGTAGCTTCCAGCCTGAATGGAGTGTCTCAAAGAGATTGTCCAGGGTGAGAAGGGTCAGCCACAATCTTTCATGCACGCCTCAGGGTGTTAAGGTATGGGTGGGGCTTTCTGAAATCCCCAACCATCTCCTCTGTCTTAAGATGTTATTTCATCTGCAGCATGTCACTAGATGGTCAATCTCCCACCTGTAGGCAGACTCATCCCCACCAGAGTTGAGCCATATGAGTACGGTTTAACACCTGATAATCTGCTTCTAGTCCGTTTCCTTGGTTCGTACCAGATGATATATTGTTTCATTTTTCCAACAGGTTTGGTTCTCTTTCACATCTATGGTTTCCACTGGTCCGAAGGAAACCAAATAAGGAATAAGCCACGTGACAATGATCATTTAACTCATTGGTTGGATGTGTTTGGGGTGGGAGCAGCAAGAACATAGTTTCTGAACTGCTCTACAATTGGTCAGAATATCAATAAGGGAAAAATACAGAAAGTTGTCTGTAAAGGATAGCTGGCTACGGGAGCTCATTTTGTGCAAAAAATACTCAGTGCTTCCTGCAGTAGGGCCGGATCAAGTCCGATCACATTGTCACCACAAACGGACCGCACCGGAGTGCATTGGGAAACATTCCAAGACCACCTCTTCAACAAGGTCTCGGTACGCTTGTTTGGTCCACTTTTGGTGCACATCCAAATGCACTTACTCTGTTCTCACTTGCGCAAGTGAACAGCAGCAAACAGGGAAACAAAGCCACATTTTCTTTCAATCAAACCAAACACGGCAGGTGAGAAAGCACCCTGAAACTGGTGGTGCAGCTGTTGTTATACAGAGAGAAAAGCAGAGGAGAAATGAGGCCGCCTTGAGGGAGAACCTGTGCTGATGGTACAGGGCTCAGAGATGTGTTAGCCCTGCTTTACATGCTACTTCTTGTCGAAGCTCTCCCAGCTCAGCTTGGCTGAGTTCCAATACCCATACTTCCCTGCTATTTAGTATGGAGTATGGTAGAAAAAAAGATTTAGGATGTCCCAATACATGATATCAAATGCAGTATGCTTAAAAATATCCAGATGTCCCACCATGTCTGGTCGTAACTTTTAGTGCAGTAACCAGCATGATGTAACGGATAAATAAACAAGAGGCAAGTTCAAGGCACGATATAATGACAAAATAAATAATTAAAAGTATGTCCCAATTGTATGCCTAGTACAGGCAAATTACATTACTAGACTAAACTTTGCTGTAAAGTATGTGTGTGAACTGAAATCCATAAACAGGTTCCTTGCATAATAGGTTCTTTCAAGGTGATGGTTTTGCAGCAATTCAGTCCACTGGTCTTGTATGTTGGAGTGACGTTGATGGTGGCGGAGGTCTTGAAGCAGATCTGGTACTTGCAGGCCTGCCTTAACCTGCCACTAGGCCCCGGGGCTGAGAGGTTTCGTAGGCCCCCCGGGCGGCGGTCTTACAATACAGATGCGTAAAAGCCACGTTTGTCTACACACCACACCATATCTCTATTGATGAAATAAAAAACACTTAAGGTAACATGTACATAAACCCCCTCCTGGCATAATGACTTTTTAATAACCAAACACACTTGCCCTTCTAGGGGGTTCCGGGGGCATGCCCCCTCGGAAGAAAAATGTGAACCTTTTAAAGTAAAATGCATCAATCTGGTGCACTTCGAGAAGAAAACTAAGGCTAAATCAACTGTGTCCTATGTGAGCTATTTAGAACTATTTTCTGGAATAATTTGGAGACACAGAAATACCAAAAAGCAGAAACAAAGATATAAAGGTTTAAAAATTCCAGTCAGTCAGCCTTCCAATTTTTTTTTAAATAATCCCTTATCCCAAAGCTACTTCTCTCTTTGAATTCTTCGTTTTGTTTTTATTGGCTCAACTCAATATAGGCCCTTATTCTGCCCCGAACAATGTTATTAAAAAAAAAAAAAAAATAAAATACTGGTGAATGATATAGGCCCCCTGATCTTCATAGGCCAAAAATAATGTGTTTTTTTTTCCTGTTTCTTTACTGGCTCATGATAGGCCCCTGATCTCCGTACGCCCCCCCCCCCCCCTCCCCCATCATGAACCAGTCAATGATGTATTGTTTTAAATGACAATGTTCGGGCGTTCTTGGATTAGGGGCCTATATTGAGCCAGTTTTTTTGATAGGCCCCTGATCTTCATAGGCCCTGGGGCTTCAGCCCAGGTAAGCCCGTGCATTAAGGCGCCCTGGGTACTTGACACATTCCCCTCTCATTAAAAGCCAAAGTGACACAAACAAATACTAGTGACATTCTGTGTTCCACTAGGCGCAAAGCTAACCTCATCATAATTCTCCAAAGCCTGCACATTAAAGCTTTTGCTACGACAGCGCTGTTAATCAAGCTGCTTGTATCCTGGCCTTGTTGGACTCCTTCCAGAAACAACATTTCCCCCATTAGGGCCTCGGCCTCAACACGCTTGTGGCCAAAATGTGTCCAGAAGAGGATGTGGGTTTAGTCTTTAACATCAAACTGATGATACAATGATGATTGTGTTCTTTGGAAGGCCTGTGTGACAGATGTGTGGTGGGGGAAATGGGGATGTGTAAGTCGGTGGATGCTGCCTGTGCTGTGTGATTTCAGGAAGAGAAGTTGACAGCATGTCCCGCTAATGGATCTATTATGTAGTTTTAATACAGCATCCACTTTGAAGACAGCTCTAATGAGGTTAAAGGCCTCAGTATGCTTCAAATTAAGTATCCTTCAAATCAAAAAGATGTGATGACATATTGTCTACACATCAATCCTCAGTAGTACTAAGTTATGTGAATAAATATTATGAATGACTCACATTATTGGTCATGTTGAAAGGGTAGCTACAACTTGTAACTTTGCAATAACAGAAATGATCAGTTAGGTTACTTGTTACTGGACCTACTATCATTATGATTCTATTGTGTGTCCAAACTCCACATCGTCTGTATGTAACCCTTATAGCAATAAATAAAATATATAGTTCGTGACGCACCAGTCTATGGTTTGGAGATATTTACTGACCAACAAAAACAAAACCAGCGGATTACTGAGCGTATACTTACTAGAGGCTAATGTTAGCAAGCAAGCTAGCTAGAAAAAGGAGGAAAATGGTGTTCTGATTTTTGATTGAAATCTGATTTATTGACCATATATGTAACTGGGTTCAATTATCTGCATTTACATCTACAGTATGCATGGGATGTGAATGTTGAGAGAAGTATAAATGCTGCCTACCTCCATACCTTTTGTGGACTGGGTTTTTAGTGTATACAGTGGGTTGTCTGTTTGAAAAAGTTAGATTGTTAGATTTAGCATTCAGCAATTCCACCATCAGAAAAGGGGTTTTCAGGCTAAGTAAGATGGATAAACAAGCACTTTATATGGAGCACACTGAATGCTGACACACCATTTAAACCGTTTATAAGTACAGATAAACTTTCTAAAGTTTTCATCTCTTGAATTCTCTGTTTACATCCACAGTCACGTGGCAGAACAGGGTTTACAGAACCTTGTTCAATGTTTCATTTTATTGCAAAGATGGATTTCTTCATAAAGCGTTTAAAGCGTCACCATAAAGTCCCACTGCCTCAGTGTATGTGTGAGGCAGGCTTTTAACATCGCCACAACACATTGCTGAAAGGTCACTTTTTTTCACCCTGCTAATGAAAATGTCACAGTCTGTTGGACTATCGGCAGCTCCCCAAACACGCAGCCTCTTAAATCAGACCCATTTTGATTTGTTGCCACCGCATCATCCGCACAGAGATAAACATTAGGCCTTCTAAAAATGTTATACAGCGCTGTAATGGCGTGCAAGTTCCCCCAGAGCTCGCGCTCTTAAAGACAAGCTGAAGCACTTAGCGTTTTAGTGGTGGAGTGAGGCCGTGGCACGGTAGGAGCAGCAGGTGTGTTTTAGGACTCAATAACATTGTGAAGATGAAACCCCGTAAAGCAGAAGGGTCTGGAGTGGAAGTGAGTAATAGGGAGAGTGAGCTTTCAGTGCATCCCCTCTCCATTACATCAAGTGACCCAAAGTGTCCTTGTAAAATAGCACTGTCTCTGCCATTGGCCCCACCACTGTGCCGGGTTATTTCTCCCAAAAGGAGATTACATTTTGACTGAGGTTGAATGTGAGCCCATTTTACCGAGGGGGGAGAGAGAAGGACATTTTAATATCAACACTTCAGAATGTGTGCTATGCAAGTCATCACAACATGGCATAATAAATGTTTTACCTGTTGCAATATTTTAGATTTTTTTTTCTCCAAATTAGACAAAGCTTAATGCACCACCGCACTATATCAGAGTCCTGATTAATGTCTTGTTGGTAAATGAGATCTTGTTGTAAATTTGTCTCTTTTTCCAGGAGGAAGTGGAACATTTTAGTATCTGTAAGTCAATGTTATGATAGATGCCACATTATGCACACAGTTCATTAAAGCACAGCATGTGTCATCATCATTCTTATTTCGCTGTGGGAACATTTTTCTACTTTTTCTTCCAAGGTCTACATTATTTATACGTTGAAGCAAAGCTTAGAGAACTCAGCGTTGAAACAGTTTATTTCTCATCCTACAAATGAGGAGCAGCGATGCAGTGTGCTCGATAATTATAATGTAGAAGCAAAAGGGTTTGTCAATGTGTGCCAGTGTCATTTGCAGGGATGTCAAATTTTGTTTAATTCACAATATTAACAAAGTGAGACCTCCAGATTCTGTTGCTTTTTCTCTGGAAATCTAAGTGGTTGGGAATTAAAACATACGCTTTTGCCATTATGTGCCACATCTGGTTAAAGCTATAGTGCGTAACTTTTTCATATAGATGACTGTTGGTTACATTCAATCCATTGCCAAATGAGTTGACACAAAATTCCTTAAGCCTATCTGCTCCACAAAACTCTCTCTGTATTTCTCAGTATGGCTGAGGTTACAAACTGATGTCGCCCCCGGACACTTGCGCAGGAGCTCAGAAAAATCCCAAGAAGCGCCCGAGAAATGTTTCAGTTGTTGATTCTACTTCTAAGAAAAAAACCTGTATGTAGAGCAGAAGGAATAAAATCAATGCGTGACAACCGAATGCTTACCTCATTTAGATGCAGTTGTGTTGTTGTTACTACTCAGATAGAATTCATCATGGGAAATCAAAAGTTACACACTATAGCTTTAAAATGTCTCACATTTTAAACTTGGGTAAGCACGTCATGTCCTTTCAGTAGTCTCTGTGTTCAGTTATATTTTCTGATGTGAGCATTGAAGACCTTGACTGCAGACAAGTGAGCTGGTGAAACCTGAATTTTGCAACATTCGCCTTTATCGTCCATCTTTTGATGTTGCGCTCAAGGCCACTTGACGCTCTCAAACCTTTCTCAAAGCTCACAGTAAAAACCAGGCACAGAGCACATCTGTGGATGATTTTTTACGCTCATGTCTCATTTATCTTTACTGTTGTCAAACAGAGATTAATCCTCTGAAATTTCATTTCATGAAGTATTTTATTTGTAGTCACTTCCACCAAACTATGGGCTCAACAGTTGACTTTAAAATAACCTAACTTAGACAGGCTGTTGAATCAGAAATCCCCTCCTCTGTGATATTAACGCTAAAATACTGATACTGGTATATATCAGTTGAATGTTCATTTTAAAATCTATTTAATTTTCTATCTGCCCCAGAATTCTTACAATGTATTAAAATATTCACTCAAAGTGACTAAAGTGATTATCAATATTTAAATGAAAGCCCTAACCAGCCTTTGCCCTAACCTGAACTTAACCAAAGTGCTTGGCTGCCAAACCTAACCTCTGACAGTTAGCAGGTTGTAAACCCAGGTCCACCATCCACTCTGTCCACATCTCAGTGACTTTGGAACAGAAACGGGTGAGTTTTATTTCTTATGTCATTTCAGATTTGCTGGCAGAATATTGTGTTACTTCTTCTTTACGATGTAAAAGTGTCCACATTTAAGTTTTTAAGAGTAAAGTTGAAATGAGCTGTTGTCTCATCCAAGTGGGCTGTGACAAGTTGTAATGGGTTTTATGATAACTTTATTTATATAGCACCTTTCAAACCAAGCTTTCAAAGTGCCTTACGATAAAACAATAATAAAAGCCAGCGGAAAACACAACATGGACAAAATCTGAAACTGGATAAAATGGTATGATAAATATCCTAGTTTTAGAAAAATTCAAACGATAAAAACTAAAATATATGAATGTACATGGGGCATATGTGCAAGGTAAAAAATAAAGAAAACGTACAAAAGTTTAAATAGTGAATCAAAATTCAAAAGAAAAAGACGATAAATGATAAACGTGAGTTTAGAGAAGAGACTTAAAGAAGGTGACTGAGTTTGTTTGGGCTTGTTTGTGCTGTATTATGTTTTAAATGCGTATATACAGTATGTTCCAAATGTACACTTCATGAATGATGGCCTGAGTATGTCTTTGTCCCTTCTATTGCGTACTCACTATTGTCTATCCACTTGCATTCATTGTAATACAGCGAGAACAAGTGGTCTGCCATGGTTTGCTCTCAGACCCACTCCATACACTGCCCACACTCCTCACTATTTGTTTGGGAAGGTGAGCAGCAGCTACTCTTCTCTACTGTTATGGAAATGGTTATCCTCATGCTAAAAGTGTGAGCAAATGTGCATGAACACATGTCCTCAGTCTTCGCCAAGGAACAAAGCCTATAAAGTGCTGGCCTAGTCTCCGGCCTGCGTGCATGTGTGTGTGTGTGTGGTGTGTGTGTGTGTGTGTGTGTGTGTGTGTGTGTGTGTGTGTGTGTGTGTGTGTGTGTGTGTGTGTGTGTGTGTGTGTGTGTGTGTGTGTGTGTGTGTGTGTGTGTGTCAAAATTGCTTTTCCTACGTCTGTGACAAGAGCTGAGCCTGAAGTGTCACAAATCCTTCCGGCATCTGCACTGGCAAACACAAAGTGACATCGCCATTATATAAGACATCACTTGAAAACTCAAGGTCAAAGTCAATCAGCCCTTATATCCTTCTTCTCCTTCATCTCCTCCCTCCACTCCCTGTCTTTGTTGGTGTCTCCCTTTCACATGTATGAGTGTGTTATTAAGTCTAGCATTCATTAGAAATAGAAAGCATTATATAAGGTGGAGTCAGCGATTCTGGAGAATGCTTGTTGTCAATTTTCTTTTGTTGTTGTCAAAATCAGTAAATATCTCCTCACGATCCGCTACCTGTCCGTACTGTGTGTGTGCTGAAAAGAAAATCCAACGTTAATAAACAGCCTAGGCTCTGTAAATGTGCATTTTGCTACGGTGCTTTTTTTACATAGACTACTTGTGGAAATATTCACTGATTTTGACAATGAAAGATTTTGGAGTCATCGACTCCACCTTTAAGTAGAAGCAGAGTTGTGTTTATTTAGCAATGTTGGTAACGAAAAGAGAGCAAAAGATTCAACCTGACAATAAGTAAGATGTCACGTTCATGAGCCCTTAAGTAAAATCTCCCTTTCCTAACCTGCTGACACTGCAGCAGGTAATCTCTCATTGCCTGTTCACTATGCCAGGAGGAAGCCACGCAGAGTAGCAACCCTCATTCTTTAATTAACTGGGTGTTCTAAGGCCTATGTGAACTCATTGATCGGGGGTAAATGGAGACATGTCTGGAGGATGTGTTGCGTGTTTGGTCATGAGTGAAAGGGTACCTGTGTAAGTGAATATCGATTATTCTTCGTCAGGAGAAGCTGCCGGCGATTATGGTGGAATTGCATGAGCACACGGCTACTTTACATACCTCTCAAGTCCAATTATTGACAGAGCCGTTTTAGTAGGTTTTAGTCAGAGTGTGGTTGTCAGGCACAGTCTGGATTTAAAACTTGCATTTGAAGTGTATCTGTGGCATTCGCGTGTTTCTCAAATATTCCACAACATAACAGAGAAGTCATCAAGTAACAATACATGTTCTCTTTATAGTGGCATATTTAAAAAGATTGTAGGCTACATCATGAAATTAAATTTGTTCTGCTATGCTGCTAAAGTGATGCTTTTCATTACAGAGGCTGGATTACGCAACTGTCCTGAAGGCATGTTAACCACTTTTAAAGGGGTTGGGCTAACTTGTAAGTAAACAGGTGTCTTTTATACACCCATAGAAAGCAGATAAAAAGCAACATTGGCATTCATGTACATCCATGTGTTTGTCCAATGGATGAATCAATAAAGTCCAATATTCACTCTCCACTTAGCTCTGGTTTGCTCTCCACCAGCTCCAGAGGGAAATATCTGTTTATTCAGTTGCTAAATGCACCACTATGCCAGATTGCTGCTTTAACTATGTCTAAAACACTCCATTTGTAACTGAAGAAAACAGCAAAGGACATGAACCCAGCCATGCTCATTATTATCGTCTGTGGTTATTCAATTTACAAACCCAAAGTCTGGACTTGTGAAGAAAACAATTGTCTAAAATATCCAGTGAGCATGTCTTTGACACCACTTTTAGCACGGAAGATGTGAGATATTTAAGGTGTTTAAATAGGATGGTATTTTTATATTCACATGGCCAGGTGCCTTAAAATATGCTACCACTCTGAAATGGAAATATTTTGTAGAGATAATTCAACCATAACTATACAAAATGTAACCACATTTGTCATTTGTCATGCCAAAAATATATATTTAAAAACATATTATTTATTATTGTTTCTGATTAAATTAATAATGTTAGTGCATTTCCCTCCAGAGAAGCCAGGTGAACTTTCCTTGTTGATAGATAGATATTGACTGCTTTCTGTACATTGGGTATGCATTAGTACATTTAATAGTAGGCCTGTCAGTTTTTGTTGTTGTTGAAAAGTCTTTTAGTTAGATTTTAGCTCAGGGCAACCCCACAAGACAAGGCCTCAGCTGAGGCACATAAGTACATCAGTAACATTCCCCATCCATATATCCCCAAAAGGTAATTTAGGTCTTCTGCCTAGGGCCTTCTGTTGGAACTGTGGAACACTATTCCTTTAAAATACGCTAAAAGGATTCTGAAAATATTCTTAGGAAGCAACTGCAGACCCATCTATTCAAATTGGCCTTTGTCTCACCTTAAGATGTCTCTTAATTGTTCTTTTGAACTTTTTCACAATATTATTCTTTCTAACACGCAGTTGCAGCTCTTCAGCTTTACCTGTCCACGTTCCCAGTGATTGGTCCAATGCTTGACTGGACCCAGTTACCACCAGCCACCCTCAGGGATCCAAAGTCAAGACCCCAACTATCCCTACTGTCTGCAGACCCATCATTTGTAAATATGAATGGCCATTAAAATAGAACCATACATCATTGAATATATCTTTCTTATTATGCATCAAGGCAGGACAATAGCTTTTCAGCAGACAATACATATTCATTTAGGCATAAAGGTACAACACTCAAGTTTACATTTAGAAAAATAAATTCCTTTCACTTACACTGTATTGGTTGAGTGGGTAGCCAGTCTAGAACTCAGTTACTTTTGACCTGCAGCTTTTTCAAGTCAGTTGTAGCCTCCAGCATCCAGCCACAGCCTGCTGCCTCAAACCAAACCTGCATTCTATTCTCAATCAGCAACAGTCTAAGCCTCTCATTGCCACCTCATACAGCCAAGAAAATAATTTGATGTCCGTCTAAACATCAGCCTCCTGTGAATTCCTTTTAAAGCCCACACTGCAGCAATCATTGTCTTTCACAATTTCGGTATGAGACTTGATAGATTTACAATACATTTTCTCCATCCACCTTGAGTGTGAGTTATGAAGGCAGACGAGACTCTCGTTTGAGCTGCTCAGAGAGTAAATCCTGATCATCATCGTGCGATCATTAATCACTGCAACATCTTCTTATTCCCTCATGTAAACGTCGCTTGAGAGCAGCAATAAGATGCATGATTAGGGCAGACAGGAAGTCTGATCTTCTTTGTTAAAGGTCACATATGATGCACTTTTACAGCTTCAAAATTGTAATTTGGGTTTCTACTAGAATCTGTTTTCATGGTGTAGTGTCCAAAAAATACGTTATATTTCGCACAGTGCCATTGTTGAATCTCCTCTTTTCAGCCTCTGTCTGAAACGCTCTGTTTAAAGCGCCTATCTCTTTAAGCACCGCCTTTCAAAAAAAGCCCAGTCTGCTCTGATTATAAACTTACTGCCGGTTTTAAATTAACTGGCAGTTAGATTCAGGGATATCTGGAGATGGCTCCTCCCCTTGTGACATCATATGGGGGGAAACCAATCTGAACACAGGTTTTCAGAAAGGTGGAGGGGGAGATAAAGACAGAGAGAGAGAGTAGTTTTTTCATACTTTTGGGGGTCTCTAGTCTCGCCTGGGACCCATATTAATGTTGGAAAACCATCAAAAAGTGTATCTTGCATAATAGGTGACCTTTACATATAAATTGATGTTAACTATAAAACATTTTAATTCTTGCTCAACTTGATTTATTACAGTGAGAAGAACACAAAGGAGGAGGATTAATGTTCCCTGATAGCTCTTATGTCTCCAGTTCCCCTCTCTGCATCCAATTGCAGGATCCCATGATGGCAAAACTTCCTCTCATGGAACACTCCACTTGAATCCATTCATCCATCATTCTCTTTCTCTCCTGCTCGTTCTCTCACCTTGTTGCAATGAATCCTTGAAACATAATGTCTAGCTACTCCCTGTCTCTGTCGGATTGATCTCGGGGAGGGGGCTTCGGCTTCAAAAATCCAGTGGGTGGAGCTACACACTGCAGTCCGTTGATTGGTCGACAGAATAATCATTTCCGTGCAAGTGATAAACCACTGTGTGTAATCAACGCGGCAAGAGACAAGAGTCTCGTGTTTAGAGAAAATTGTCTGTGCACATTTTTCATCTTCTTGAATTCATCAGCAGGCTACACAGTGTAGACAAGTTTTAAAAACAATTTAGACCCGTCACTCTGCCTAACATGTTTTTTTAAATGTCAAAAACAAACCCTGATTTGACATTTGATAAACTGGATTACCATTCCATCTAGAGTGTTTTTCTCTCCACATTTTGCTTGTCTCTACAGTGAAGAGAGAAAAATCTAATACGACCACAAGATCCCATGAAGCTTCCTCTCATGAAACACTAAACTTGAATCCATTCATCCATCTGTCTCCTTGCTCTCCTGCCTGTTCTCTCCACTTGTTGCAATCAATCCTTGAAAACAGAATGTCCAGCCACTTCCTGCCTCTGTTGGATTGATCTCTGGTGGGCTGTGGCTTCAGAAAAAAGCCAGCCCAGTTCATCATGTCACCCCTGTGCCTTACATTACAGAGGAACAGATAAGGAGAAAAATGAGACTAATCTCCTTCTTTCTTGTCTTTCCTATGTTACCCATCAGCTATCCATGGGTCCCAACCTCCATCACGCCCAGGAGATTGGATTGGTTTCCCCCCTGTAGTGGACACCTGAACTGGGAGGCGAGAGGAAGAAATTTGGTCGGGTGTAGTAGTAGCTACCAGTTTCTTACTCACCAGATTGCTGTTGCACTGTAAAAGTGTTGCAAAGCCAAGAGGCTCCCAGTAATGAGCACTGCGCTGGCCCGGGCACTAAGAGGGATATTTTCGTCCTCAATCCATTTTTCTATATTTTCTGATGTCCCAAAGAAATCTGTTCTTCGTCTCATCTTTGCTACCCAGGACAGATTGTGCCGTGCTTGATTTGAACCGTGAAGTCCTTATACAGCGACTGTCTTTTTTTGACCGAGAACAAACTGGTAAACACGGTGATTGTGCTCTTCCAATTACTGCTCTCTGTAATGTCAGAACATTGCCTGAGAGTGTAGGCCTGAGGGAATGTGCACAGTGGTGTTTGATTTTGACTAGGGGGAGAGTTTTTCTCTCTGTGACGCTTGTTTCAATAGCAAACCTTTAGCTCCCGCTGTTTGAGGAATGAGTGTGAAGCCTGACAGCAGAGGATGTTGAGGACAAACCGCATGTAAATACACAGTGAATTGACTCACGCAGCAGGTCTGATGCAAACATCACCACCTTGCGCGACAAGAACAAATCAAATCTGTCTTCTGCTATTGACAATAAGGAGTAGACATTCTATATATCCATAAAAACCAAAACGATAACCTATTGTTTTGGTTTTTACGGATGTATAAAATGTGTAGGCCTATTACAATTCTGCAGTACTCAGGAACACTGTAAAAATAATATATAAAAAAAAATATATATAGGGGAAGGTGGGGTGATTTGTGCAACTTTTTACTCAAAGTGATTTTAAAGTGAGGCCTTGACAGTTATGTCTCCAACTCAAATATGTACATATATTTCAGGATGTTGTGCATCCCTGGCAATAAAAACTTTGGATCTGGAATAAACTGTTTAAGAAATATAGCTTTCGGAAAAAAAGTTGTCTTGACGCACAAATCACCCCACGTAGTGTGGTGATTTGTGCGTCATTGTGTCACAATGACAAAGTCACCATCATCATCTTTCTGGCCATCTGAACTCTCATCAGTGGTGTCGTTAAGTGGAATTGAGATGTCACTCTCTTCTGAGCTACTGTAGACAATCACTTTCTTTTGGTGACCAGCGTATACAGCCATGCCACTGGCACAACTCTCAGAAATGTACTTTGCACTAGTTGCTCCGTGCTTGTGGAACCAACTGCCACCTGACAAATGTGATTCCCCCTACATTTCTGCCTTTAAATCAAGGCTCAAAACCCATATGTACACCCTGGTGTTTCCTCCCCATTAACTATCTTACCTCTGCACTACTATCTGTGTTTATGTGGATGTATGGGCTTTACGTCTTTTATTTTGGTTATTGTTATTGTACCTTCATTGTTTACCTACTGAATGCACTATGTACAGCACTTTGGACAGTGCAAACTGTCATAAATGTGCTTTTATAAATACATTTTACTTACTTACTTACTTATAACTCACTTCTATTTGAAGTGATTTAATGATGAATTCAGATACCTTTTCCCGGATATTATAGAACCTTCTATTTGAAGTAGGAATCTCTGACTATGAAAGCAATGAGTACAAATCAAATCAAATCATCAATGTTTTGGTCTGTGATGCAAAAAAATGTAAAATGTTACAACAAGTCATACGGCAATTAACTCACTCTCTGACCAATGTGTGTCCTCAAAGGTTTTCAGAGCTTCTTTAAAGACCACCACAAAATAAAATAGGAAAAAAATGTCACAATCAACTCCTGCAAAATGATCCAGTGAAATAAAGCCCTGGAATAAAACCTTTGTTAAAGCTGGGGTAGGGGAGAACGGGGGAATGTGAGGCATCGGGTAATGTGAGCCACCCCCTGTATCTAGGCAACGGAAAACATTTGTGGTCATGTGAGATATATGTTTTCAAGCCCCTCTCATTTCCCCATGGCCCTGAAAGAGAGGACCTCATGGTGCTGTGGTAAGCATGTTTTTTTCACCAAAATAGGTATTTTGCATGTAAAAGTAAATTTTCTTGCTGTCAACTTAATCAACTGTTGTGCCAAAGCAAATGTATTCATGTAGAAAAACTTCTATCATACGTGTTGATGAACTACCAACATATAAAACCATGTGATGATATTAGCGAAAGATTAGCCTGAAATGCTAAGAGAGGTAGTTTTTTCTCAAATTGTGGTTGTGGGGGAAAGTGAGCCAAATGCTGTGGGGGAAAGTGAGCCACTGTCTCACTTTCCCCCACCATGAGGCACAAGTTAAGTTTATTCTTAAACATATTTTAATGTAATATTACATGACATATGTTTTATTTTAATGTCATGCACATTGTAGAAAAGCCATCATGTCAAGGAAAGGGCAACCACACGGAAAGAGCACCTTCTCATATTTCCCTGTAACCTTCAGGGCTGGAATGTAGAGTAGGCCTAGTTGTAGAGTATGACAGGCTGATGTTATAATCCAGTTGGGTCTTCTCCTGTGTTCTGAGTCCCAGGCTGTTCTCGCTGGTTCTCATTTTCCTATGCCTTGACCCCCAGACACAAGCTGGCTCTAAGGGTCCTGTGTTCTGACCCCCAGACTGTGTTCTAATCTAACTGGATCTTTCATTTGAATCGTATTAAAACCTTTTGAATTATAATATGTTGCATTTGATTTTGTTCAGAGTTACTTTCAAGTGTTAAAAAAATTTGCTTTGCTTAATTGACCAAACCCCATCCTTCTTTTACTAGTCCGACATTAGTTCTGGAATGTGTGGCTAGCTTTCAGGATTCAAACTGTTACAATATGTGTTGTTATGGTAGTTTCAGAGTGGAACAAGTAAGTGGTTCACTTTACCCCCTTGATTTTTCTGGTCTGTCTCAGTTTACCCCACAGCTGGGGTAAAGTGAGCCACATGACAACTTTTTTTAAAACAATCATATTTTCACTTTTTCCCTTTGTCTTGAAAGAATTCTGCTAATGCCCATTTCTAGGAAACATCCTGAATTAATGGGAGATGTGTAAATTTGAGGGATAAATAATTTTAGCTCGCTTAGAGGTGAGCAAATGTAAAAAGTGTCTCAGATTACCCCGTTCTCCCCTATATGATTTCTGATTGGTCAAAGTTAACATGAGCTGACACTTTGACCAATCAGAGCGAGGCTCCAATTCTCTGTTCTTATTTGCTGTTGGGACTGTCCATTCACTTTGGCACGACTTTGTTGGTGTAGAGCGTGTCAGGGAGGGACCATAGGGGAGGGACCAAAGAGAACAAGTGGAGCGGTTGAGGTATTTGGATTCGAATCTCTATCCCAACTGCCATTTTCTCTCCAACTCCTCCACCCCAGCTTTAAAAGGTGCAGTGTGTAATATGACATCATCAAGAAAGTTCTACAAAGTTCTAGAATGCAACGCTCCCTGGGTAACCCCAACCCTTTAGAATAATAACAGAAGCTACAGTGGCCTTCAAGGACAAGAACAATTCTAAATTTTAAACAATGCACCTGATGACATTCCAAAAACATGGATGCCTCCATAAGACTTGCCTGCTCAATGTACAAAATGTAATATTAATATTTGTAATTCTCCGCTCAGGAGGATAATTCAGATTATTGGCAGAGGTGATTTTACACCAATGAGGACATATTTATGAATGAAGATATTGATTTTAGCTAATAAATGACTTAAAATGTTACACAGTGTCCCTTTAAGCTTCATAATGTTAGATTGTTATAAAAAAACTGTCGTAACAATGTTTATTCAACAATATGTTTGTATGTTTTGGGGATTAAATAACACTCAGGAAATACAAATATACAACAACAAATACAGTAGGACTATCTCAGACATGTTTCTAACTAAAAATGAATAGGCCTATATCCTAACAAAGCAGCAGTATTGACGCATGTTTCATGTGAGCTAGGCCTTTGTCAATGATACAGGATAAAAACACCCAATAAAGTGGTGTTGAAAGAAGATTATTGTATAAAGACTATTGTGAGTGTGACCAACAAACTAATCCTGCTTTATGAGACATTTTTAATTTCATGCAATAAGTTTTTCCACAAACATGTAAGATATGAAACTATTTAAATGCTGAGAATAAGCCACTAAGATTCTCATTAAATTTAGACTTCATATTACAAAAGTTAAAAAGCTGAGTGGGTGGTTCATTTTCAGAAAATCTGAATACAACATCCACATTAGTGAAGAGCCACGTAGGCCTACAATAGCGGCAGGTGTAGGCCTATGCGTTTTGTTTTTTTCCCCCATGGAGATCGTTTTGTGTTTATTGTGGCGTGTGACAGAAACAACAGCGGTGACGTTTCATGACAGCCTCGCCGCCCCAAACCAGTGCATTCTGGGTCCATCCCAAGATGGCTGCGCCCTTGCAGAAGTGCTGAAGAAGTGCCTCTCCGGAGAAATTATCGGGATTTTGTGTGTTTTCCGCCAAAAGCGTCCAGCCGAGTCAGCCACCGGGGCCGCCGGATTGTAGGAGAGGACCACGCGACCCCAAGCAATCGCTTAGCGTGGGTCGGTGCTTCGTGTGGCTGTGGCAGACTGTCCGTGTGAAGATGGGCCTCGTCTCCAGCCCCTTCCCATAGCGGAGCGCCGTGGGGAGAGGAGCCGCAGATTCCCCTGCAAGCACGCGCCCGTCCAGCTCGGCTTTGACGGCTTTGACATACTCTACCGGCTGTGGACACTGCCCTACAACTTTCTCACGAGGATTGTTTGCGCTACGGTGTCTGTCATCGTCCGGAGACGGAGAGGAAACTCAGCCCGGGTCGATAGTTATTCCACCGCACCAAGGTCTGTAGTGCACGCACCACCACCACTAGCGCCATTTCTACACATCTGCCCTGTCTCACTTGTCTCTATGCTCGTGTAGTAGTCTCGCAAGCAGCCCCTAGGAAGAAGCTTTAAATAGCACGAGCCACTCTCGCACTCTGACAGACAGCTGACAGCGATAGCCAGCGCGCGCGAGCTGTCAAATTGGCCGCGCTAGTTTAGCTAGCACAGAGCTAGCTTCTGTCCGGTTTTCATTTCTAACTGTACTGCCGACTGCTTGCTAGAAAACGGCTCCTGACGTGGAGACAAGTTTAACATAGGAACCTAACAACCAGGCCGTGTTCACTGGGCGCACACAACACCTCCTACTATAGCCTACCGTCTGTGGCTTAGGCAGCGTTCACGTGGCCAGCTCCAGGTGCTATACTCTCCGCTAAAGTTACCTGGGTGCTCCTCTAAAGAGCCAGTCGGCTGTCATTAAAAGCTCAGTGTTTTCCTGACGGCTGCAGATGAGTTGGGGTGCTTGGGTTCAGCTGTTATTGTTATTGTGGTTTTTGTTCCACAGCTGTGCCCTTAACATGACTCATAACCGTCCTCACATGAACTGAGGGAAGTCTCTTTGGTCATAATAAGCTGGATTCTCCGATTTTAAGTCTTGATTGTGTCATAATGTGTTCAATTCAAACCAATGTCATCAATCAATGGTTTCCTTTTTTGCATCCACTAAGTAGGCTAAATAAATTCAATGCTGGTGTTTCATTAGGAGAGAAACAGAAATCTGTGCACTTCATTTGGCCAATCATCATGTTGCAGGCTTTCGATGGAAGCAGTTCTTGAAACAGCACAACAAGCCCTTTAGATGAAAGTTAGGAAAAGTGGTGTGTGATGCCTATACTTTCTTTTTATGAACTTTCTTAAACTAGCCTATGGGAAATGTGTCTCCTATGTTTTTTTTTAAAGAAAAGAGCCCAACCTTTAAAATGGGTACGGTTTGATTTACCAGGAATAATATTATCAGAAAATAAGGGCAGTAGGAAGCCAACCAGCTGCAGTCAGTGCTTAGTATTTTTGGATTTCGATTAAATTTAGCTAAAAAAACTTTAAGACAAGACACCTTTACCTATTTTTAGTGTGTTTTTAACTGTTTTATGTTATTTTTATATTTATTTTTATTGTATAATTGTCTCATGATGGTTGAGGCCCTGTAAGTGGCCGGCTCACTGACTCTTTCGCTCTTTCAATGTTGCACATCGTCATCCTCCTGCCTGCTGTTTTTGTTCTAGCATACACATGCTTGCTGGTGGCATCACTACCATCCCAACTCAGAAACATTGGTTCATTCCCCCATTTCAAATTCAAAACTCAAAACACATCTGTTTAACACTGCCTTTTGCATTTGATGTCAATTGCTCTGCTTCTTTCTGTTGTTTTTATTGTTGTTTTAGTTATATATCGCTCACTACTGCTTTTTAAAAGTTTTAAATGCCTGTAAGTGTCGAGAAAGGCACCTTTAGATACAATGTATTATTATCATGCAGAGAAAACTAATTCTTCGTGCAATTGATGGATTTATTTCATATAAATCAAGAATCAGGATACAAATGTCAAGGGATTCTAATACAGTAGTTGAGTGGTTCTATTCTTTTTCATGTTTGGTGCGAGGATAGGTTACCAGCCACAGCCTAAAATGACCATGTTGTTTCTAAGTGTCTGTGTTTATTAACGAAAGCTGTCCTCCCCCATAGGGCTCTGATGAAAATGGACTCAGACCTGCTTCCGGCCGTGGGCCTGGCAGAGGAAGAGGAGGCCGACATGAACGACTGGAAACTTTCCCTGGCCTTCATGAAGAAACGGCACTCAGAGAAGATTGAGGGCTCTAAGGCCTTGGCACAGAGCTGGAGGATGAAGGACAGGGTAATGTCTCTCTCTCTCTCTCTCTCTCTCTCTCTCTCTCTCTCTCTCTCGCTTATAGTAATATCTGCAGTCACTGGCGGGTTAAGGAGGATGCTTCCTGTGCTGAGCTGTGGTTGGGGTTTGTCAGGCCTCTCCCGATACTCTATTACTTTTTTTAGAGGCCAAAGGCTGGTGATAGTCTATATTTTTATTATTGTCTACAAATCCCATGACGAAATCGAAACAGACAAAAAAAAAATTGCCCTAGACACATATGTCTGTGCACCAAAGCTCATGTTTTTTAAAGTGTAAAAACACCACGCCAATAAGGCACATTGTTGCACTGGACTTTATTACCATGAAAAACACACACACCACACCACACACCCCACACACACACACACACACACACACACAACACACACACACACACACACAGTTAATTTTGAGTTGACCTCACATACATCATCCTGTTGTTGTATCAATCCAGCAATGAAAGTAGTCCTAAATAAGTACGCGCTTTGTAATGTAGCGCTTGGTAGTTGATGCACCACAGCCGGAAGATGACAGAAGTTTACCATAACTCTAAGCTGAGCTGTTGTGTGTAGCAGGCAATGGTGGTGCTCATGATTGGTCGAAATTCGAAGCCGGATTCAGCGAAACCAAATGCAGCCATGCTACTCGCTGTGCTCTGAGGGGACATCGCTCTTTAGAACAGCCCAGCCGCAAATCATTGGCCATACCCCTCGTCTTTATTACACTGCCAATTCATTTTATTCTGCTGGAGGCTACTCTGGCCTACACTTTGATAGAGGAACCCTCAAAGCATTCCCTCATGAATGGCCATAGTGTATTTCAGCCTACCATAAAGCTGTCGTTTGGTTCCACTGCGGTGCTACCAACCTGATTTCTCTCATTGCCTCGTGGCTACAGAGAACTATCGTAATAATAATGCCAAGCGCTACGTAGTCATACATAACCCTCACAAACGTCCCATTGTAGAAAATTCACCCAAATGAAAATGTAACACCTCGACGCTGTTAGGACATCAATGGAATTACACTGCGGTGATTTAAAAGAGGTAATAAGAGCTGGCTGAAATGGGCCTTACCTTTTCAGAAACGTCATGCTAAATCTACTGCGCACCATTCTTCCTTGCTCAAAGCGTTTTCAGGCCATAGACCCCCATTTGTACACTTGCGGGAGGGATATGTGCTTTCACATTTCTTGGCTAAGAGACTAAAGAGAGCTTTTTGTGTTTCATGTGTAGAAAAATGTGGCCTGAATTTTAAATGCTTTCCTTGGTTAGATTATTCTTTTAAGATGGAAGTAATTGCATAATGATGGATTTGAAAGTTATTTTCCAAGAAGTCATCTTTTCATGAATAATGTGAGTGGGATATAAGCTTGCTTTTTGCGTACTTTAACTTAATAAGGACGGCTCCAGGGTTAGTTAGTTAAGCATTCATTTGTGTTGTGTCATTTTGTACTGCACGATGCCCAGAAGGTCAATGCAGTATCTCGTACTGTGTAGCGTCTTGTTACAGACGTAATAATCTGATGGATCACACAATGACAGACACGAGTGGAAGGTTCTTGGCCTCACTGACTGTGAGCCTGTCCAAGCCCACCTGCTATTTAGGTTCATGTTTTTGCAGCGGCGCAAAGTGCAGAGGAGCTGGCTGAAGATCAGAATACAAATCAAATAGTAATGTATTGTGAATTTAAAATCCCAAAATCCACTCTGAGACAATCACAGCACTTGTCCCACAGCTTTGAATGTCCCGCATAAACAGGCATAATACTGAGTTCTAACTGGCCTGTCCGACGCGTGTAGAAGTGTGTGTGGTTATTTTGGAGCTGCCTCGTGTCCTGTGCAGTGTGCACATGATTTACTGAATAATAGTAAACATGGTGGACAGCGTAATGGAACTGTTGATGCTGCAGATTTTGAAGTCACGGTTAACCTGGCGTGACATTTTAGTCGTCTAACGGTTTAGACATTTTTGTAAATGTTCAGACCTCTAGTTTAGATGGTTTAGTTAATTTGGGTTTTAAGCCCTATTTTTTTTTATTACTGCATTTGCTTCAAGTATGTTATTCGCTCTTGTTGTCAAAATCACCAAAGCTGTGTCAGTGTAGACACATCACTCACTCACTCACTCACTCACTCACTCACTCACTCACTCACTCACTCACTCACTCACTCACTCACTCACATCACTCACTCACTCACTCACATCACTCACTCACTCACTCACTCACTCACTCTCACCCCTCCTGTGCACCTAGCATGCCCAACATACCTAAAGGTTGGAGTGCTGTTTGCACTAGTTATGGTGCCACTTCCACTAAGATAGAGTCCAGAATGTTAATCTGACCATTCCCTTATAGAGTACTTGCAATATAATTGCTTTGGCTGATATGTTAGGATATCGAGCGAGTTGGTATGTGAACAGCTAAGCCTGGCGGGAGGAGTGTGCAGTGTGAAGCTTTATGAGTGGACTGTAAATGATGTTCTGCATTGTGGGAAATCAAAGGTCTTGCTCTTGGAGACGCGTACACACACACACACTCAGTGTTGTCTATATGTGGACACAGGAGGAGAGGGAGGGAGGCTGTACAATTACAAGGCCCATTGGTCAAAGTGTGTGTGTGTGTGTGTGTGTGTGTGTGTGTTGTGTGTGTGTGGAATCATGATAAAAATGATTTTCAGCTATACTGTATAAAAATGCTATTAGTGTTGTTCAGAGTACAAGGCCAGGGCTAACTTCATGGCACAAGTTGCTCCTTTAAGGCAAAAAAAAATTGACCAAATTGTTGACTATAGAACTGTAAACGGGCAGCGAAGCATCATTTGTAACAGCGATTTTAATTGCAGCAAAAGGAGCCGAGATTATGTTTCCTTTATTGAGTTGCCAGACCTGCGGTGTGAAATGAAAGCACCAAGCTTGGCAGGGACTGAATGAGTGGGATTAGGTTTGTAATGATTTAATATGGATTTTACATTTGAAAGGAAATTTGAAAAAAGAATGCTTATTTAGTCAACGGCTGCTGTGCATTGTAGTTTTAGGCCTATTTTCATTCTTTTTCTCACAGTGAACATAGAGAACATGACACCTGTATCTTGAAGGCAAACAATCATGTACCTCGACCTGATGACATAACTGTGGCTTCACAGGCTCTGGCTGTTATTGATCCACAGATGGGACCTGGTTGTTTTTTAGCCTGACAAAAGCTCAACAAAACATCCAACTGACATTGTAGGGTTGTAACAAACTCAAAGGTTTTGAATATAATAGTACAACTTTCTATGAATCACATATCTATAATGTATTATGGACCCCAGCATAATGCATTATATATATATTATAGACTGCATGAAAAAAAAACCCAACCAGTTTCTGTCCAATCAGAGAAGCAGTATGAGGTAACCATTAACCGTGCTGTAGCGTAGACACTTCCACTGTCGATTCACTGTCACCACATGGTATTGAAATTGAAATGGATGGTGTGATTCCGAACATTATGATAATTGAGCTTGTCATGGTCATTCTTTTGACTGATGAGATTGCAGTTTTACTGCATTATTGTGGTTTATAGCTCTAAAGATGCATAATGCACGTAAGTAAGGGCTCATTAATTCATCTTTCTCAGTCAGATGCTGTTAAACAAGACAGTGTGTCTGTGTTCCTTTGTTTAATTCAGTGGTACAATCATACAAAGTGTTTTTTTCTGTAATTAAAAACAAAATGACTAACACCTGCAGGGTTTAATTGGGAAAAGCACTAGAGGTTGTACATGTACCCTGTTTTCACAGCAAACATGTTGACTTGTGACAGTAGCAGAGAGCACAGGTGTTACTAATAAATGAGGGTTCTATTCTAGTTCCAGTGACAGCATGTCAGTGAGACAGCACCATGGACAGCACGAGCAGTACCAAGAGCCTTCAGCCGTCATTCATTTTATTATTCACACATTTTATTTTACTGTGCCATCATGGCAGTTAGGGCTGGGCGATATTGGCTATAATCAATCAATATCTCAATATATTTCAAATCTCCTCTAGAGCACATCATAAATGCTCAATTTAATTTTTATTTATTTAGATAGTTCTTTCAAAATGTGTCTGCACTAACGATGCATTAAATGAAACAACATCTTGTATATATTCTTTTGTGCTTTCTATTGGAACAATTTCAAACTTGCACATGGCAAAGATTTTGCGCATTTTATTGTTTGTTCCACATCCTTCACTACTACACTATGGACCCATTCCAGCACCATTTTATTTGGAAACAAATTTGTCCTACACCATCTTCTGTTAATCTGTAAATGGACAACACTAATATCTGCCATATCTCATTGACGACTGATATAAATGTACATGCAGGACAGGTTGTGTTCTATTTTATAAAAAATGTTGCCTACATAGTGTATACCTTTTTAGTCAATTGTTCACAATAAACGGTGTGCACCTCCCTTGGTGCTTCCCATAATAAATGTGCTGCCGTGGGTGTGTGACGTCGGACCAAAAACTTTGCGTGAAGTCGGGGTAATCGTTCGTACAGTGGCCTCCATCGGCATCATGTGCGCCCCCCCCCCTTCTGCTCGTTTGCCTGTCAACAGCAGCCGTCTCGTCTTTTTCTCTTCTTCTCTCCTCTGTCGTTTTGGTTTTCACATAGCGGTAAAGGTAAACACACCTACAGTGCACACTGCAGACTACGTCACAGGTGCGCGCCCAGGAGACACTGGATGGGAGGGTGAGAGAGTGTGTTGCTAATGCATGTGAGTCTGTGAGGCAGAGAGCCACAGGAAAGAGCGAGAGAAGCGTGAGAACAACAGCGTGAGCATCCCGGCGGAATGCATATGGGCTAAATTTAAGGTGTTTTTAAAGCATCTGTTGAATAATGAAATATATCACTTTTTTTCATCTGAAACACCTCGGGCCAGGTGTAGATACAATCTGTGAACATTTTACAATGGCATGTCCCACACTTAAACTGCTGTTTATGAAAGTAAAGTGTGCAGAGAAAGTGTGAACGTGACACAGACTTCAGATCCAGGTGCATAGCTGTGGGCCATATGGTCAGGTTTACATGAACTATAAGCTGATACTAGTAAAACATTGTTTAGCTTGTTTGCCAAGCAGCGTTCAGTGAGATGTATTTTTAAAGGCCACTCATAGACTTCATTTTGGATCATTTGAATCATGAGTACTATGGTTTTCTTTATTTTCATTTGCACCATTAATTTGGTCTTTTAATTGTAAGTTGTATGTGGCATCTAAATCACTACAGCCATGTTTAACTGATGGGACACAGTTGGTTTGAATTGCACTTCTTGGCAGTACTTTTTATTGACTTATGTGTGTGGTGAAGTTCTGTTATGCAAACATATGTTTAAACTACTTCCATTATCTTTGGGGCAACAAATGAGGCCAGTTTCACATGAATTGAGATTCATTAAACGGAAACACGTACATGGGTCTTTGTGCGTACAGACACAGTTTTGGTGGAGAATCAACCCAGAGTTTTATGCATCTGGCTCTGGTTGAAAGTAAAAGCTGGTGTGAGTTGACGTATGCACCGCCATATGCACAGAGACACTTCTCTTCCCACCTATTTCCACCTGGGGAGCTGTGAGCTGTATGACGTCAGAGAGGCTTTTTACGCAAACCCTGACTCTTTCCACTCTCACATTGTAGCCACTTTAGAAACCCTGCCAGCATCCTGTCTACCTCCGATGCCCATTTGTGCCGGCCCAATATCCTGTCAGACCTAGAAATGGCTCTTCTGGGGCTTATTTTTAGGACTGTGTGCGCATGGGGGGTGACTGTTCAGCTAATCGAGTGTGAAGGTGAATCAGAATTGATGGAAATTTCTAAGCCAATAACAAATGGAAAGGGATTTATAACTGTAAACTTTTTTTGTAGAGACCGTTGTACAGTAAGTACTCTAGATGGAAGACTCTGGGAATGAGCAGCAGGGCATACACCATCTTCTGAGTGGCAGCCGGAAGTTTGTCTAACAATATTCTGTACACAGCGTATATTTTTGATGCTGCCTAGCCTACCCCTCCAGTTGTAAATCGCTTTGGATGAAAGCTTCTGATAAATGACATGTAATCTAATCTTAAAGTCTAATCTAAATACTACTTGAGTAAATTGTGAACCTTTGCTGTGTTTAACTTTTACTCTGCTTTAGAATTGTATTTTGATAACTCTAAAGAGGGACCCATAGCTAACAGCGTGCTTTCATACTGTAATTTAAGTGTCCTGTGAGCAGGCTAAGTAATAGTTCCTAAAATACACCCAGTCATCATGGGAGGCAAGTGTCTGCTCAAATCAAAGACCATGCAACGGAAAACACTTTGTCATAAGGAACTTATCTCACAAATACATTGTCAGGGAAAACAATCAAATAAAGCCTAGATATGCTTAAACAGATGTGAACAAATTCACATGTTTTGTGTAAACCTGTTTTTATCGAAGGATAGCATCACAAAAAAGTTTGTCTTTCTTTTTGATAAAGGAGGAACTGTGTTTCCCTTCTTGGATGCTTCACTGTAAATCTGTCTTGCTGGTTTGCAAGTTGAACGTTTTTAATGTTGTCCCTACTGTACCAAACTGTACTGTACCAAACTCGGTGGAAAGTAACGAGGCAATAGGAGCTAATCTCCTCACCAGAGAGATTCAAGAGGAACTTTGTGTCACTCTGGGCTCAGTTCTACCCTGCTGTGTGGAAACTTTGCTTGCGGGCTAATATGCTGCTCAGTGTTTAATGTGAACTGATCCCAGCCCATGGAAATTCAGTAGTAGTATACTTGCTTTGTTTGGAGTTTGTTGTAATTACATTGTTGCTACAAGACTTTGTTAGAGCAGGATGTTGAATTGTCTGAGCAGTTTGTAGCTGTGTGAAAATGGCCTGCCGGTGTTTTCTAGAACAATGTTCTTTCAAGGGATTTAAAAAAAAAAAAAAAAAGTGTATTTGTCATGGTTCACAACAGTCTGTATCTTTTCTATTTGATCAATATTCAAATATTGAAGATAAGTTGTCCCAAGGTTTATTAGCAGGCGGACATAGCATGTGAATTTTGAATCAGAGGTGGCCTGCGCGTACACGCATTCATGGAACACACTCTCTCTACACTTATTTTAAGTTCTCTCGTATTCCTCCCTGCTGTTTTTTCCACAAATGTTTTGCCTCCTGGGTGTTTCAACACAGGAGTAATTAAATCAATAAGTCGTCAATATCCAAGGCCATTTGAATAATGTGCAATCAGACAGGTGGTCCGTGCGGCTCTGTCTTCTGCATCATTAGTCGAATGAAATCAATGCACACAGTTCATTAGGCAGCGTATAGACTTTTTGCCACAGGGGCAGTGAAAACATAATATATTTGCGAGGCACTAAGGATAATTATATGCAAGTTATTGTTTATCACTGTCGAATCAATGCAGTGGGTTTGCCATGGTTAGTTTTGTGGGAAGCTCCAGCGTAATGACCACTTGTTAGCAAGCTTCCACTCCCTCTGTAGAAGAGATATCGAAGAGAAGAGGTATGTGATCCACATATTTATAAATCCTTTTTTTTGGAAATTACATTTCTTCTTACACCCTTCGTATTTGGAGAGTATTCCAAATCCACAACTCTGTTAAGTGTTTTCTGGACTTTGAGCCTAAGCAAACAGTGTCTGACCTGTTACTGGCAGCCAGCTACCACACACCTGGAGGAGATTGAAGCTCTCCAGCCATTGTAACAACCTTCATTTATTGCGGGCCTAACACATGGAATAATCAAGGGCCATTGATCGACGCACAACTAGCGCTGAGGGCATCTTAAAAAGGGCGGAGAGGGAAAGGGCTGTAAAGTCCCCGAGCGTCCTCTGCAGTTATTAATGACAGGACGACGGCAACCAATTATATGCACAGGGCCAAACAGGAAGACACATGCACATACATCTCAATTATCTTTGGCTCTCTCCCACCCTTCTCCGCTGACGGTCTGTCACTTTTTACACACTTATTATCTCCACAAAGGGTCAGAGTCAGACATTGTGTGCGATAAAGCAAAGTGTTGTGAAAGCGCATGCTCTTTCACTACTCTCAATATGTCTCGGTCTGTGTCTTTGTCCTCTTCTCCTCTTGTGCCTTCTACTATATCTAGGGATGGGGCCGATCCGATCCAGTATCGGTATCGGGTCCGATATGGCCGAAATCTGCGTATCGGATATCGGACCGACAGCTCCGATATTAAAATCCGATTTTTTTTTTTTTTTTTTTTTTTTATAATTTTTTTTTTATATATATATATATATATATATATATATTTTTTTTTTTACTATGTAAGAGCGAACATGCGCCGACGTTCGGTGGAGGGAGAGAGGACATCACTTTATAATTTGACATACATACAGTACATATCAGTTTGTTAGCCAGTGAGCTAACCAAAGCTAATCAAAGTCAAGGAAGTGGAGAGGCTTGAGACAAATTCTACTATGTAAAATACAGCCAGAGAGAGGAAGACTGTTTAGACAAACAGACCACCACATATTCTAGTGGGGCAGAAGTGATCATTGAGAAGGATTTTTTTTGTGTGACTCTATAATTCTGCCTTTAAGATAAACCTATATGCATTTGTGTATATTTATTGCTCTTTTAAATTAGAATTGCTTAAGCCTTCCTAGCCTAATACATAAAATCACCACCAACAAAAAAATGTATAACAATTATGATATCGTATCGGTCAGTATCGGCCGATATCCAAACCCCAGGTATCGGAATCGGATCGGAACTAAAAAAAGTGGATCGTCCCATCCCTAACTATATCTCCACACACAGAAACATTTCTTATTCAAGGTTATGAGGTCCTGCACTACTGCTTTTAAATTTGTACTTTGGTTGAGCCATTCCTCTCCGATTAATACTAATTTAAGAGGCCAGGGCTCATTTGATAAAGGGACCCTTATTACAGGTTAAATGGTGCTTTAGTTCTCAGTGGGAATCCTTGCTTAGTATCTCGGCTCTCCTTCTCACTCTTTCTTCATATTTCTGTCCTTAATGGTCCTGTTTCTTTAATTACAGTCCTATGTATTTGCTGTTTTTTGGACAGGATTAAAAACATTTTTATTGCGGTCTACTGTTGAGCTTGAGCAGGCTCTCGCTTCTGGTGTTAGGCGCATTCAAATTCGTCTTTTCGCATATCCCCTCTCAAGTTACCATACTTCGGAGGCGGTCAAACCCAGGGTCAGCCATAGTACAGCGCCCCTGGAGCAGTTTGGGGTTAAGCGCCTTGCTCAAGGACACAATGGTAGAGATGGTGGGCACTGTAGATGTAATACCAGCCACACTCATTTTTAACACGTAACAGAACAACTATTAAGTGGACTTTTTTTGCTTTAGTTCCTACATTGGCCCAATCACCAAAACAGTTCACATAGATCAATCCAGCTTAGTCTGCTTCCATTAATGTTTGCTTTACCTTTAATGGGAACTACACAGCCAAATGAACAAGAGAGTCAGAGTGTGCATGGTAATATGTGAGATAAACAAGCAGATAAATCAATGAGAATAATCTTTGTGCATTCACACTCAAATGCAACGCTGCACTGCAATGATGAGCCTGCAGAGGAAAACATCGCTCTTCTTCATCTGCATTAACTCTCATCCAAATGAATATCAAATGTATTATAAATGTCCTGGGTTGGTTGGATGCTGGACGCTCACAAATCACTTCCAGCGGGGGTTTGTTTATATTAGGATGTTAATTATCTTGCCATATTGAGCCACTTAATCGTAGCCCTGGATCAAAACCAACCTGATGCCATTGTGCTGCCTTTAGGTTTAGTCTCTTGTCCTCACTTAAATAAATGAAAGGCTTAGCGTCTTCTCTAGAGAGTAAGCATTTCACCTGCCATGACAGTAACATATTTTCTCTCTCTTTGGACGGTGCATTAATACGTCTCCAGTGTGTGCTGTCATTTTAGCTGTTGTCTTTTAAAGGGCAATCCTTGCCCCGTCTCTTTCCGGTCAAGCCTGTATTCTTCCTTGTTTATCTTTTAGCTATACATGCCTTTCCCCAGGGCATTGGTATCGATATTTTGCAGCCCTTGCAGAGCTTGTAGAGAACAGGCATGCTTACATATGACTCGATTGCTTTGTTTTTGTTTAAAGGCTACATGGTTCATTTATTTAATATATTCTTTCTGTCACATTAGATGGAGCTGCTTTACAACTTCAACAAAGAGTGAAGTCAGACACGTTGGGAAAAAACCTTATAGTAAAGAGCTTAATAAACAAAATGGTGATCCTTGACCTTCCAAACACTTTGAACCGCTGAGATACACACACATACAAGCGAGTGCACACGGGGCCTCAACAGTGCAGTGAAAGATAGCCTGGAAGAGTGACGTTACCAGTTGACTCGAGCTCATAGTTACTGTAAGTGCAATGAAACCCAATGATAATTAATAGCCCAAACTTTATCAATAGGCTACACCTGTTCAACCTGCAAAAACATGTGTATGTAGAACATGGTTTTAATTAGGGATGGGGCCGATCCGATCCAGTATCGGTATCGGGTCCGATATGGCCGAAATCTGCGTATCGGATATCGGACTGACAGCTCCGATATTAAAATCCGATTTTTTTTTTTTTTTTTTTTTTTTTTGTACTATGGAAGAGCGAACATGCGCCGACGTTCGGTGGAGGGAGAGAGGTCATCCCTTTAAAATTTGACATACAGTACATATCAGTTTGTTAGCCAGTGAGCTAACCAAAGCTAATCCAAGTCAAGGAAGTGGAGAGGCTTGTGACAAATTCAGCCAATGTAAAATACAGCCAGAGAGAGGAAGACTGTTTAGACAAAAGACCACCACATATTCTAGTGGGGCAGAAGTGATCATTGAGAAGGATTTTTTTTGTGTGACTCTATAATTCTGCCTTTAAGATAAACCTATATGCATTTGTGTATATTTATTGCTCTTTTAAATTAGAATTGCTTAAGCCTTCCTAGCCTAATACATAACATCACCACAAACAAAAAAATTTATAACAATTATGATATCGTATCGGTCAGTATCGGTATCGGCCGATATCCAAACCCCAGGTATCGGAATCGGATCGGAACTAAAAAAAGTGGATCGTCCCATCCCTAGTTTTAATCTGCTCTGTCTGTCCACAGTCCATGCTAGCTAATCAACTAACTGCTTTTTTTTTTTTTTTTTTTACAAACAGCTAAAAAGAAAGCTGTCTGTATGTTGTCCAACCGCTAAGCTTGATTTGCCACAGATCCCCTCCCTCTAGCAGCAGTACTACATGTGGTCAGGCTTATGCCTCATTTCCACCGAGTAGAGCGGGTCGGATCGGATCGGAGCGGTTCGGTCCGGGTAGTTTGGCTTTTCATTTGCCAAAAGTTGGGTAGGGTACGGTTTAAGCGCACCTAACCGCTCTGAGCCGCTCCAAATCTCAGTACTCCTCCGTAGGGGTACTAGCCGCCTGAAAGGGTGCCGAAAATGCGGAGCTACACACTGCCGTCATTTGATTGGCCGAAAGAATAATTTCCGCCATGTGTAGTCACCTCGGCAAGAGTCTTGTGTTTTGGCGAAAATGTGAGCACAGCACTGTTTATTGTGTGGTGTTTTTCCTCGTCAATAAATTAATCAGTTGGTTACACTGTGTCCCACTGCGTAGCTGCCGCAGCCAGCACTGTTCGCTCACTGTCTCTAGTTGCACCGAGCCGTCTCTGTGTGTTTACGCCATAGATAGTAGTAAATACACGCTCACAACAACACGGGGGGAATAAATAAAAAAGCGGCTGGTTTGACCGAGCAAAAACGAGAGACCGCTGGCTTGACCACAGTTGGTCGAAAGAATCATTTCCGCCTTGTGTAGTCACCTCGGCTAGAGTGAAGAGAGTCTGTGTGTTTTGGCGAAAATGTGAGCGCGGCACTGTTTATTGTGTGGTGTTTTTCCTCGTCATTAAATGAATCAGTTGGCTACACTGTGTCCCACTGCTACGATGTCACGAAGCTGCCGCAGCCAGCGCTGTTCGCTCACTGTCTCTATCAGTTGCACCGAGCCGTCTCTGTGCTCTCAACAACACGGGGGGAATAAATAAAGAAGCGGCTGGTTTGACCATGCAAAAACAAGAGACCGCTGGCTTGACCACAGTTGTTCCACAACCCGATAGTTTGATCCACATTCTGGCGGCGGCTATCGCAGTCCAGCCTAAACCCCGCCCCACCAATAAGGGTAGGGTCATAAACCCCGCCCTACCAGTAAGGGTAGGGTCGGCGGTGGAAACAACACAGAGATTCTTAAAAGTGAGCTGTCCCGCTCTGAGCCGCTCCGATCCGACCCGCTCTACTCGGTGGAAATGAGGCATTAGAGGAGAATAGGAAGTTACCGTACTTTAAAGGAAATAAAATAAATATTGAATGATTTCAGTTTTGTGTATATAGTAAGTATTAGTGCATGGACATGTTGCTCCCCCCGACCCCAGCCGCCATAACATCAGACATTTAAATATATAAAGACTGTAATACATGAAATGCAATATAGCTATCATACAAATCATAAAGAAATCATCATACAAAGCTGGAAAACGTACCTATCCTATTGGTGCTCTGTAGTTGGTTAGTTAATTGTTAAGATACCCAGTCTCTCACAGTCAGTAAGGTGCCTGTCAGTCAGCCACGTTCTGTGCTTTGTTTTGATTATTTTCGCCTGTGAAAATGCCATCTCACGGAGATAAGTGGAGCCTAAGTAGGCTTTGACCTTCTGTGCACAGGGGGAGGCTTATAGGTCCCTGAAACCTGCTGTCATTTGCCCTGACTTGCTTTTTTTTATCGACACTTTGCATTTTAATAACTTCCATGTCAGCTCATTTTGGCTAAGAAAATGCATCCCTTTACTTACTATCTGATGGATCCAGTGTCAAAGAAAACGGAAAGAATGGGGTTTGTTTGTGATGGATTTGACAATGTCCACCCGCTGTCATGCATTTCCTGAAACTGCCTGTCAAATAGATGTGTTAGTTTTGGCAAATAGCCACATATTGTTTATGTTTAGCTTGTCTCACATTCTGTGCCAGTATCTCCAATTAGGAAAGAGTGTCAGTCTCCCATTACTCAACTTTGGCCATGAATACATTGACAATGATAATTATGTGTGTCGTCTATTTGCCCATTCTGCTTGAAATCTAGAATCCGTGCATCCTCTGAAGGCAAATCGAAATAAATCTCTGCAAAGTTTTGCCACTAATCAGCCCATAGTTGCAAGTCACAATAAGCTGCATCAGCTTAGTGCAGTAAAGGAGTGACCAACCAGTGCCCCATAGCAGGGATTCAAGGAAATTTAGATTCAAATACATTGTTTCTTTTTTAGCATACCAACTTCAGCATTCAGTTCAAAGCAGTGCTTTGATGTACAGCTTCTCAGAGCTGATAGCATACATTTCTGTAATGTCACCTTATGTTCACTTTTCTTTTTAAATGTTGTTTACAGTATCCAGGGCATTGTTTACCGAAGTAAAGATGTGCATCAGTTCATTCATCAGAATGGGTTCTTGTAAACCATACACAGAGGAAAAGGGGTCGGGTCGAATAGGTTAAGTGAAAATGGATTTGTGTGTGTTTGTCCACAAGCACAGACCTTTTTTACTCTGTTTGTGGGAAAGCAGAGGGTGCCTTAATTACCCTCACAAGTGCCCTTCTAACCCTGCTCAGCCACGGGATGTCATGTAACCCACTGTGTGCACAAATTACATGTTCTAATCTCTATAGTTCACGTTACACACAGAGAGAGTATCTTACACTACCTGCAAAAGGTCATTTGGCACTATTACATTGACCTACATGACAGAGTGTTAGGTGTAGAAGGTTATAGCTCTCAATGTGTGTGTATGCAAACAGTATATACATTGAAGTTTTTTACACCAATATTAAGATCATCCAATCTTTCATGGTTTTTAGACATTGACAGTATGACTCAGTTCGTTATCAGCATGCCTCTAGGGATGGCAATGATGGTTGGTCAGTCGGCCCACCATTTTGGTCCGGGCTATATGTGTTATTCATCAGATTCAGGTTTATTTTCATTGCAAAGAGTACAGAGACAAACGAAATGCCACAAGTGCAAACTGCAGAAAAGGACAAGGTAATGTACATAGTTATGAAAATAGTTGTGAGGGGTAAATATAAATAGGATATTTGAAGTATTATTGAAAGTGTTTTTGATCTAGCCCTTTACTAGGATATATTGTGTCCTCACTTTTTAAGTTCTCCTATCCCTCTGTAGACTAAAGACCATCCAAAATACTTGAGGGACATAAAGGGAGAAATTTGGGATCAGGGTTATGTATAAGTAGGCCTATAAGTAGTTATTTCAGCGGAAGTAATATACAGAATAAACAGCTAGAGATATGATATGAATACTGTATGTATTAGGTCAGGTATACACTCATGCACCAGTATGTGGATTTCTCTCTGTTTAGCTTTTCTAGAAACTCTTAAAAAATACAGCAATTTGTTGAAACGTCTCAGAATAATACGATAGTACTGTCGAAATTCCAATTCTTGAGCATTTTTTCCGGATTCCTTAACTTAACCTCAGAAGAGCAACACTGTCACCAATGAGCTGCAAAAAAGAAACGAGCCCTGTGGGGACCCTCTGTGTAGCTGACCTACTACAAATTGGAGCCAATAGGACATACAGGGCCTTTTAAAGTGCCATCAGTCCCATTGCTTTTAGGCTTTGATAAAGAGACATGATGATGAAATATTGGAGTGGTCTGCTCTGGTCAAACCATCTACAAGAAACAGTTGTCCTGTGTCAATGGCCAGCATCCGGTACAAGTTATCAAGTGACCCTCCTTTGTACATGATGAATGTATAACTAAGCTAAACATCACTTAGCCTGATGGCTGTAAGGAGCACTGTAAGAAATAGTCTTTCATCATAACAATATAAAATCACAATGTTACATTTCGACTTTCTGTTTTTTGGTAAGCCCCTCTTATCTAACCCTGCTAGATAAAGGTAAGCGAAGCAAGGGGCTGTGTTGGTGTGGAGCATGTTCCTTCAGGATACCACAGGATCTCGGAATACAATCGGAATATGATCCATGAGTCCAGACAAAATCTCAAATCACTGCTCAGCTGTTTAGAATACTCCAAGACAGGTTTTGTTATCCTGTTGCAACGATGGAAAAGGCAACACCATTCATATTGTTGCATGGTGTTTGATTGGCTACCGCAAATTCTTACCTGATTACATCATATTATGGCTAACTTGAGGCAGGTTCAACTTTTCTTGCTTGACGAACTTTGCATTGTTTACATCTCTTGACAGAGGGATAGTGTTAGATTGAACTGAATCCCCAGACCAAATGTGGAAAGTGTGAAAGTCCTTTCACTATAACAACTGTGGAGTTTCCCCTGAGCGGACACTTAGCTTTCACTGCTCCACTGTAGCTTCAGTGGCTAGCGGGAGCAGCATAATGTGGTTTACTGGAAAACTTCCACAGCCGACCTGAATACAAGCCTGTGTACCAAGTGAGATAACTGATTGTGTTGTGTGTTCTCTCCCTTCAGATGAAGACAGTGAGTGTGGCGCTGGTGCTGTGTCTCAACGTGGGAGTGGACCCTCCTGATGTGGTCAAGACTTCCCCCTGTGCCAGACTGGAGTGCTGGATAGGTGAGTTTCTCCCACAGATCCACACCAACGTGAATGCCGAAATGGACAAGCACTTAAACGCAACAAAAAATTTGGTGCATGCATTTCAAGCACAGGCCTCATTTGTCATAAGGGCAGCGGTTTTATTTGTCAGCATAAAGCATATCGGTATCTCCCGCAAACTTGCCAATACATTCATCTCTGCCTTGCAGAGCGCAATTTGATCCGTGCTCAATCTATAATCTGCTTTTCTTCATGCCATATTGATTCACTCTCATCAATATTTCAACCTGAATGGCTGCTGCTATTTTTCCAAGTCTGCTTTTGATTTAGCAAGAAGCATTTGATGCTGAAATCATGAGCTATAACTTGCCTTTGAAGTCATGGCATGGAAGCAACCTTCGGCTGAATGTTGAACTAACGTTAGCCTGCCTCTTCAGATTGCAACATTTTACTAGATAAGATTGACAACAATATTAATGTTCGTGATGAATTATATGATTGAAATTGGTCTGTCAGCTCCAGATTGAGTGTATGTGTGTGTCTGTGTGGTTTTCCTTTGCTCTGACAGTTTTGTGCTATGTGCGTGATTGCAATGTGCTTGATAATGTGCTTTTCTTGCCAGATCCTCTGTCGATGAGTCCACAAAAAGCCCTGGAGACCATCGGGGCCAACCTGCAGAAGCAATATGAAAACTGGCAACCCAGGGTAAGTGGGTTCACACGGACCAGCGTCCCTCATTTTTGTCACATGTTCCTACACGTAAAGAGCAGAATGAAATAATGCTTACAATAAAGCAACTAGAAACTCATAAAATGAATCCCGGGCATGACAAAGGCTTGACCTTGGTCACATAATATTATCACTGATCGAGTTTGGCATCCCTTGAGCCACTGTAATGTTTTTTTCAAAGCTGTTTTATAAGCCGTTTTATAGATTTTGGCAGTCCTTCAGGTTTTTGCCAATGCTTGGGAACCTTATGCCTCGTTTCCACCGAGTAGAGCGGGTCGGATCGGAGCGGCTCAGAGCGGGACAGCTCACTTTTAAGAATCTCAGTGTTGTTTCCACCGCCGACCCTACCCTTACTGGTAGGGCGGGGTTTAGGCTGGACTGCGATAGCCGCCACCAGAATGTGGGTCAAACTATCGGGCTGTGGGAACAACTGTGGTCAAGCCAGCTGTCTCTTGTTTTTGCTTGGTCAAACCAGCCGCTTCTTTATTTATTCCCCTCGTGTTGTGAGCACAGACACGGCTCGGTGCAAATGATAGAGACAGTGAGCGAACAGCACTGGCTGCGGCAGCTACGTGACATCGTAGCAGTGGGACACAGTGTAGCCAACTGATTCATTTAATGACGAGGAAAAACACCACACAATAAACAGTGCCGCGCTCACATTTTCGCCAAAACTCTCTTCACTCAAGCCGAGGTGACTACAAACGGCGGAAATGATTCAAACCAGCCGCTTCTTTATTCATTCCCCCCGTGTTGTTGTGAGCGTGTATTTTACTACTATCTATGGCGTAAACACACAGAGACCGCTCGGCGCAACTCATAGAGACAGTGAGCGAACAAACAGTGCTGGCTGCGGCAGCTACGTGACTATGGGACACAGTGTAACCAACTGATTAATTTATTGACGAGGAAAAACACGACACAATAAACAGAGCTGTGCTCACATTTTCGCCAAAACACAAGACTCTCTTCACTCTTGCCGAGATCTACACATGGCGGAAATGATTCTTTCGACCAATCAAATGACGGCAGTGTGTAGCTCCGCCTTCTCATGCATTTTCGGCCCGCTTTCAGGCCGCTAGTACCCCTACGGAGGAGTACTGAGATCGGGAGCGGCTCAGAGCGGTTAGGTGCGCTTATACCGTACCCTACCCAACTTTTGGCAAATGAAAAGCCAAACTACCCGGACCGAACCGCTCCGATCCGACCCGCTCTACTCGGTGGAAACGAGGCATTAGTGATGTTGGTCACCCCTCACAGTACCGGCCCACAGTAAGGGCTTTTTACACAGCTGTGTCTATGAAAACCATGTTTTAGGGAGGGGGGGGGGGTGTATCAAGGACGGCACATTGTACCTTCTAATGTGTTAAAAACACAATTCTTGTGCAGATAAAAGCTACTTAAAGGTGTGACAACGTGCACAGAATTGCGTTGTTCAATGTGTAAATTTTGCAGACAAAACACTTTACTCTGTGTGACTACATGAGCTCATCCATAACCTTGTTGAATGTGATCATGAACAGACAGTTAAGAGCACAGCTGTCATTGAAATTCTGTGTCTCTTCATTCAACGCATATCATTTGAATGTATAAGATGTTGAGAGGGTTCATTTTAGAAACTCCATTGTGTCAGTTATAATGCACTCCCTGTATGACTATGCAAACAAAACTCCCACATGCTCTCGACAGTGATTCATTATTTTATTTTTATCTTAAACGGACCCATCACTTGGTCTTGTGCATTCCGCTGTTACAAGTGGCAGTTCTCCTCGCTTTTCAGCAGTGAGAGAGCTTAGTGTTTTCCCAGAGGCTCCTCGGTCTGTTGTCCTCCTTGACCAGCCACTCGGCCCCCCAGCATTGGAGCGTCAATGCTTGAACCCCGCTCCTTAAACAGTCCTAAATAATCCCCTTTTCCATTAAGAAGGGCCCCTGAGGAGGACAACTCAAGGTCTATAAAAGAAGGCTACATAAGTTAGGCCGTATTTACACTGCCTTTTTACAATGCACAATTCCGTGGCCTCAATTGGATCGAGAATATCTGACTCCATGTGCTTTTTTACTGCTTATTATACGTGCATAATACAAACAATTATCTGTTCCACATTCATTTGCCTGTTTGGTAGGATAGGAAAATAAGTGAGAAATGAGGTAAGAGCAGATGTATGAAGAGCCGTCCCAGCAGGGAACAGCTAAAGGAATGTACGCTCAGGCTGGGTTGACCCGTGAGGTCAGAGGGAAAAGGTTGGGAGGAGCGCAGGAGGAGTGGGAGGGTGAGAAAGCATTTTCTTTTCTTTTTTTTCTTCTTTTCTTTTTGAAGCCTGAGGATTCACAGCACTGCAGCGTTCGCCAACACGCATTACATAAACTGTTGACAAAGCAATCAATTACATAGCAGCTATTCACCCGCTCTCCCACCGACATGGGACATCCTGTAATTAGTTCATTTCAGATGGGTACAGTCTGTAAACACTAGATCTGAGGAAAAATCTAAATTCCATTTAGTCCCCAGCAACTCCTGGGAAATATATTATATTATATATAATATAGTATATGGCCAAAAAAAGTCAAATAGGCGAGAGCCCTCCAACGGTCAAAAACTGCAGTGATTTAATATGTTTCAGTTGGCAACAAGTTATTTTTTTAAATACTTTATTTTTTGATTTTTTTCTTTCCCAGAACATACACACACACACAACTGAAATAGTGAACACAAAAACAAAAGACAAAACAAAACAAAACAAGTAACCGACATGGCGTACTCTACTTTACAGGTTTCTAAGGACATTTTTTTTAAACTATAGGCAAATGTTAAGCAAAAAAAAAAAAGTCAAGTCAACAAGGTGTCATGACAAGTGACAGCTGGCAGCAGGGCTGGTGTTGTGTGTGTGTGCATGTTCTCACTGAGCCTCAATGCTGCACAGTTCTACACACTGCAATTGTTTTTCAGATTTGTCCTTTCCCAAATATACAATTTTAAATTATGTATTCATTTCATTTATTTCATTTAACCTTTATTTATCCTCGAGAGACCAATTGAGGGGTGACCCTCATTTACAATGACGTCGAGTCAAAACAAATTCAAAACAATACATACAAAATATTCAGCGCAAATACATCAAATACACAACAAAAAAACATTTAAAACATGTACAAGGTGGTGAAGAGTGGCAGCAATTAAAAGGAACAAAGTAAAATATAGTCTAATTAAAACAGTTACAAGTAGAGTTTGGCAGATCCAAGATAGTCTGTTTAAATTGGCCAAAGGATATGAATGTATTTAGTTTAATTTTTAGCTGTAAGTTGTTCCAGGAGTCGGGGGCACTGAAGCTAAAAGCTGTCTTTCCCAGCTCAGACCGGGCTTGTGGGACATAAAGCATAAGCATGTCAGTGGAGCGGGTCTGATAAAGCCCATCTGAAATGTGCAGCATTTCTGTTAAGTAACGAGGAAGCTTCCCAGTCAAGGCTTTGTAAATAAAAATGTGCCAATGTGTGTCACGTCTCTCTTTAAGGGAGGACCACCCAACCTTTTCATATAAGAGACAATGGTGTGTGTCATAAGCATCTCCTGTAATGAACCTTAAAGCAGAGTGAAAAACAGAGTCCAGGAGTTTAAGGCATGAATGTGATGCATGCCGGTAGACCACATCACCGTAATCAAGGACAGACATGAAAACTGCCTCAATAATCCTTTTCCTACTAAATAAGGGGAAGGTGGTTTTATTCCTATAAAAATAGCCAATTTTTTGTCGTAGTCGACAAACAAGATTATTTATATGAAAATGAAAAGTGAGTTTATCATTTTGGTTGATTGGTTTTCTGCTTATGGTTGTCTTAACCTCATGGATGGTTAAAGTTGGAGGAGGAGGGCTGTATTTTTTTCCCCGGCATTGTTGTCATTTTGCCTCATAATGGCAGTTAAATGTGTCCAGTGTCTCATTGATACAGTAGTATTGGGGAAATCTATTCCTTTGAAAAAGCAGTGATGTTGAGGGTGTGGTTTCCTTTGAGTTTGCAAGAAGTTGCTACCAAATAGTCATCATGTGACAAATGATGGCCATGAGATGGGAACAGGAAATGAGACGTGGTTTAGTGCCAACCATAGAAGAAATACCAAACTGGTTCTGACCAGCACTTATTTTTTAAATATATATTAAAACATTTCTTCCAATTGAATGTTTTTACCCTACAAAATATTACTTTTCAATTCCTTCTGTTGTACAGTACCTTGAATATACTTCCTCTCCAAGGTCTTTTCTTGGCTGTCTGTGCTTTTATTCAGTGTCCCTGTATTATATTCAATTAGAGACCATACTCAATTTAACAGAGGATTGCTTTTGTTTCAAACGGACACATAAAGAAAGTTTTCAAATGACCTTTCACAGCTTTTCAGTTTCCAGTTTAGAAATGCCTCTCCTGCTCTCCCATTCTCTTTCACGTTTCACTTGTTCATTTTCTATCTGCATGTCCTCCCTTATGCCTTGTTTACCTCTACGTCCTCTCTTATATGTTTGTGAATCGACTTAACGTGGTCCACTCTTGACTTGCCAGATGTTTTGGTTGTTTTTTTTAGATAAAAAGCAGCGCAGGCTTGTCTTGTCAAAAGCAGTGCAGGACTAGCTGAACACGTTGGAGCTGCTGTACAGATTTAGACCACATCTCTATCCAACATGTCATATCTCCTTTGGTTTCTATCTCTGTATCTATGTGTTGTTCTCCATCTCTCTTTGTATCCATCTCTCTGCTGCATCTGAACCCCTGCTGTCCACTCTGCCAACCTATCTCTGCATTATGTATCAGTACGCCGCAGCTCAAACCCTTTGCTACTGTTAAGCCTTTGAGCTTTTTCTCATATCGGCGTGGAAATACCAAGCTTCACAGCGACGGACCAGTATGAGTGAAGGGTTTCTGTGTAGTATGTAATGATGCAACACACTTGGAAGATTTGGATTTTTTTTTGGCATGCAGTAGAATACTGAGATGCCATGACAACCAAAAACTTCAACCAAAACCAAGAGAGACAAGATACAGTAGGCTTGTGTTCAGATGGTTTCAATTAGTTTGTTAATGTGTTTTTTTATCAATTAGTGTGTTTCTGCTTAAAGGTGGAGTCAGCAACTCTGGAGAATGCCTGTTGTCAAAATCAGTTTTTGTCAAATCAGTGAATATATCTCCTCACAATCTGCTACCTGTATGTGCTGAAAAGACAAATGCAGTGTTAATACACAGCCTAGGATCTGTACACTTGTATGTTGCTAGCTACGGGGGCCCCCTTTGTTTAAACTACTCGTTGTTTACATAACAGTTTCAAGAGCCTAGCTTGTTTATTAATACAATGTGTGTACCTTTAATCTTTTAAAGGTACACACAGTATGACAGTGATTTGTCAAAAAAAGTGTTTCTTTACAACAAGCATTCTGATTCAGAATCTCTACTCCCCCTTTATTCAATCCTCACAAGTCTCCCACATCTACGGAAAGGACAACCTAAAATAGCTGGAACACCCCTTTAAAGTTATGCTAACGACGTTGCTTTTTTAAAGATAATGGCTATGAAGTTTGTGTTGATGTTGTCTTGTCAGGTTATACTGGCCTACTGAGCCTTTAGCAGATATCATTTGGTTTGCTACAGTGATCCTACTCTTCTGCCCACGCCCCACAGCTGCTTAAAATGCACTTGTATAGCTTCAGTCCTACAACTGCAGTCCAATTTTTTTTACAAAGAACACAATGCTATCATCATCATAATTGGATGGTATGGAAAATGGCCCTTTAACTACACACTTTACATTAAATGAATGAACAAATGAGGTTCATGGTACCGACAGCATCTTCTGACCAATGATAAAACAGTTCTAATTAAAATTAGTTTGGAGTCTGTGAAACTACCCGTCCTCCTCACTGACAACTGAGGCAAGTGAGGTAATATAAAAATGAAATAAAAGGCAAATAGATGGAAATCATTTCACGTTTTTTTCAAAGTTAACCTTGATTAATTTTAAAAAGATTTTCTATGTATCTATACCTTGGTTAATGAGTTGAACTCATTTACCATACACCATTTCTTACACTCTATTATTCCCTTGGAGGTCGCCTCACAGCTGCCAAATCGGTTGAAAACCATTATAGTTCAATTGATGAGCAGTGTGTGTGTGTGTGTGTGTGTGTGTGTATGGGGAAGCTAAAAGAATAAATTGATGCTGAAGCCGTCGTAATGACACACACACACACACACACACACACCACGCACACACACACACACACACAACACACGCACACGCAGTCCAATACGAGCCAGGGAGAAAAACATTAGCACAGTGGATGACATCCCACCAATACATCCATAAACAATGTGCTCATGAGGAAGGCAGCAGGTCACGGCTTCTGTATCCTTGTGGGACACATATAGAGACTGAGCCTATTGATCATTGCTCTCTCTGCTGCTGATCACCTAGTAAATATCCCACTTAACGACAGTTTGGAGACCTCCAACCATCTTGCATTGACGTTTTTATGGAGATAAACTCCAGATTATGTTGATGCAAAAATCATTCTCAAACTGTTTAGAAAGAGTTCTATGCTCTAGTGAGCTATGGGGTTTGGACCCACATGTGTTGCAGCAGGTTCATGGTAAACAGTCCTAAAGCAGTAATGTGTTCATCATTGCTCACATCACAAGATGTTTAGTCTCTCGATCTCTTTAAATGTGAGTTTACCTATCCTCTCCAAATGAAGGGAAGGAGATGGCTTTGAGACTTTTTTCCACATTAATAGCTGTGGTTGGAAACTGCACATTATCAAGGTGGATGCACAGACTTCCAAAAATGACACATCTGGACATTGCATTTGTATTGTTGCTTTGGTTACAAGAGTGAGTAACCTGTAAAGTATAATCACCATTCTGATAATAATCTGGACAGAGTTGCTAGGCAACGACCGCATAAACTGACAATGGCGCTAGAAGCAGGTTGCTGGCCGCGAGCAGCACCGCCAACTTCACTTGTCTTTCAATTCATCATGTTTATAGTAGCACACAGCCTCTGAGTACTGGAAGCTGCCATCCTATTAGTCATGGAGCTAAGGTTTGTGTATAACCAACACAATATACCACACTAGTCATTCTCTCAGAATGTCGGGAGGCGTCCTAGATGCGGCTTTGTTTGTTGTCCACTATGAAACATGTTGGCAGACACAGAGCATAATTAGCATTCATTTTGAGCTGCCTTTGTGGCCAACATTCAGTCTCCTTTTAGCTATGATGATTTGCTCTTTATCAACTCCAGAGTTTCTTTGGCTGGCAGATGCATCGCTATTTTCACTACAGAGTTAAGTCTTCCTGTGTGCCATTTGGCACCGGGCATACAGAATAAAGTCAGATCTTAGAGCAGTTTAACTTGAAACAGCTCAGCTGCCCCTTGTAAGAAAGGCAAAAGTGTCCATTTGAAAGACGTTAAAAGAGCTGAAGGGAACTTCAGTCATTAGCACCAGTAATCCCTTCTTACATTACACAAAGGCATTTGATCACTTGTTAAACAAATTGACTAAATAGTACATTTGATTACATATTACAACGTGTGTTGCTGTCTGCTGGGTTATATGGAATTCTTGCATGTATTAAGAACACAGTAAACAGTCCAAGGTGTACATGTAGAACTGATAACATTGATAACGACTTGGAGCTGAACCACCGTTAACAACATTATTTTCACCTGTGATTCTCCTGCTATGGCAGTCAAAAACTTGTAGTTTCTTCTATAACCCATGAACATATAATAATTTCTGTTTTAAAAAAATTGGTTCATGCCTGTGTATGTCCGGTTGTAGCAGTATTTAGCTTCAGCGTGCTGTGCTCAGAGACTGCTGGCGAGTGTGTGATTATTCTAATTACATCCTGAAACTGTGTGCACATACAGTATATGTATGGGTTGACAAGCTTATTATTATTATGTGTGTGTGTGTGTGTGTGTGTGTGTTGGCGTGCACCTTCTGGAGAGGATGCAGAGCAGGAGGGGACAACACAGGAGGCCAGGATGTGACTCGCTGTACAAAGATTTAAGATACGCCAACGCCACCCACCATTCATTTAGCTGTTTTTTATTCTAGTGATGTGTAAAAATGTTTGGCTGCGTCTGCATGTGTTCACCGATCCAACAAGCTTCCAGGGGAGCAGAGAGTGGTAATCGCTGCGTTTTTGTTTAAATGGACAACCGAGAAAATCAAGGGCGTATTCAGTCAGTATCTGACTTTCTGAATCCAAACCATGGAGAAGCAAAATCTTCTATGTTACAAAAAAAAAATCAGCCACCCCTGAATTTATTCTTGTGTCTTAGCAAGTCATCTGAGTCACTTCACTGCCTGTCTCCCTGCCTTTTTTCACCATTCACTGATCATCCAGAGACTATGGTCTACATGTTTCTCTTCTGTATTATTAACAGAGCTCTACTCAGCCAGCTGAAGCTGAAATATTACATTCAAAAGCTTTTTTTATTCTCTGCTGCGAGTTTAAATATCCGTCAGAATGGTCCAGTCCCCAGAGGAATGGCCAATGATTATTTTTTTCACTTACACAGATTTGGCACAGCTGTCCTTTTGAGAAGGATAATAAAAAGCTCATTTGTCAGAAAGTGGTATGTTGAACTCTAATCATCAACGTAAAACTTGTCAGTGGATCAAAATACAAAGAATCCAATAAAAAAATTGTATTCCTCTCGTCACCTAAATTGATAACCATAATTAGTTATATTTCACTGTATAATTTCCAAAACAATTTAAGCTTAAAGTATGCAGCTTTAGGTGCAAAAACCTTCTTATAATGCAGCATGCTTAACTGTTTGACAAGTATTCAAGAACGTCTGGCGGTCAGCTCTGTCTCGTTTAGTAGCCCAACCATTATGAGTTTGACAATATTTCTGTGCATTTGGCCACTGTAAGCATTTGTCCCTGTCAACGAGCTGATTAGTAGGGGAGAACGGGTAATTTGTCACATGGGTTGGATGTCACATTCGTTATATCTCGCCACCAGAGCGCGCTAGCTCTGAAATGTTGATATAAAAAAGGTCCAGAATTGGGATCAGAGGTCACATACATAGACTTCCTTGGAGTTAGACTGCTGCATTTCAGATGAGAGGATGTTTTGTGTTTTTCATGTCAAATTCAAAATATTTTGCTTCTCAGTATTTTTCTTCTAGGCTTTTACACAATGGGTTTATAACAAAACACTTGTTACCCTCAGAAAGTGTGAAGGGTAAACTATAGTTTAGATTGTGGTTAGCAAGCTAATTAGTTGTCAGATGGTTGTTGGCCTTGATGCTAGCAAGAAATTCAAGTTGGGGTTGGTCGTCAAATTTTTTGGGGGGTTGGTTGTCACATGTTATCTCAAGGCTGCAGCCAGAAAAGGAACCCAATAACGAAAGAAATTGTCAAGCTGTATCCTCACTGACACCCAGAGAAGGAAAGAATAGAGCAGGAAAAGGCAGCTAGCAAGCAAAAGAAAAAAGGGCAACAAAATCAAAACAACCCAGTGCATCCCAAACTAGACCAGCTGCCAAGGCTACAGAACGTTATGTAGGCCTATTTGTCAACTTGACAATGCAATTAAACATTCAAATTTGGTTCTGCCTCCTTGCCTTCTTTTTAAGATTTTTCCCATAAAGGCCTCTCTATGCTCCAAATCCGTGCGTAAATAGAGACGTACGTTTTACAACGTTATATCCGTCACTGCCCTCATACTTCCATGCGTCCTTTATGTTGGAATGGACATTAATCAAATCAACCATTAGTGGGCAGCAGCGCCGCTCAGAGTAAAAACGTACTCAAATTGGAAGAAGAAGAGTCAAAGAGTGAATTAACTGGAATTAATATTTTATAATAGGTCCATGGAAGAAACAGCTTTAGCGATATAGGCTACTACCGTAGCGATGGAAGAGGCTAAACTAGAGGCTGTATTATATGACAGCTGGGGGTCTGAGGACATTAATCACGACATGTCAAACAAACTAGTCTCGCACGGACCTCCGGCACTTCTCTATTGCTGCCGTCTAGCTGACAGCCTGCCGTCTAGCTGACATTCCTCCCCGTGCGATCCCCGCTCATGCTGCTCTGTTGTAGTTGTCTGTCCCTGTGCCCGGCCGTGTATGTAATTTCGTACCAACTCACACAAACCTCTCCTCAAAAGTTTAGACATTTCTAAAGAATTATGTCTTTCGTTTGTGTTTGTAAACAAATGTACAGTAAGTGAAAGTGAACTGTTGGCTGTGCGCCCCCGTGATCTCCGGTAGTAATGCTCCGTTCTGTCCGTTTGGTACGCATCCGCAAGCTTGCAGGATACGTGCAGAATTACGGACGTAATGTACGCAGAGTACGGACAGAAGGCTCCGTCCGTATCCGTATGCGTATCTAACGTAGAGCATAAATGAGCCTTTAAGATAACATTGTGACAAACAACCCATAGTGTATGACAACCGACCCCTTGATGGGGTTGGTTGTCACAATGTGTCAGAGTGTCTTTGATGGTAAATTACTTCTTCATTACAATAATTTGGAAAAAAGAGAGACACACATTTCTAGCCAACACCTTAAGCTTCAATTTAATGTAGGAATGGCTATTGACAGATGTTTTGGTGATGAGCAATTCTCACTAGAGTAAAAAGTGTGCCTACTTACCCCGTTCTCCCTACACATGCTTGTTTGACCTCTCCTCATTCTCTGCATACTAACAACTGAGTCATCTGTTACACATTTAGATGAATGCACGTGACATGTGGTCTGGAGAGCTTCACATGTAATTGTTAAAAGTCTGATGAAGTGCCACCTCATGTGCTGTATTTCAGTATGCATGACTTCAAACCACAGACTATATGCATTAAACATTTAAACAAAATCTATTAAAATAAATCATCTATCTATCTACATCTCTATTTGCGTAGCCTTTTTTTGTTGGCTGTCTGTGTGTGTTTAACTTAAATTCCTAAATCCAACCTAGTAAGGAATGCTTCTCTGAAAATAAGTCTTTTCATCTTGGAATACTCACTTCCTGGTTACAGCAGCATGTAAAACATAGCATTTCGTATCAAAACTAGTAACAGTTGAAACCATTAGTTGATTAATTGATTTGTTGACAGAAAGTGAGTTGGGAGGATTTGCGCTTTGTGAATTGATTAGCTCTGGGTTTCTGAAAAAAGCTTTTTGAAAATGTCTCCTTGGAAAATATTTCCTGAGGGCTTTTAGAACAAAATATAACTTGAGAAATAATTTGGGTATTAATAATCCATCATGAAAATTAATATTACTGCCAGCCCTAACATGGATATTACTTGTTTTACTGCAAATAGCAGATTCTAGAATACTTTTGTTAAGAGTTCTGGTGTCTCCCGTCCGTGGCAGATTTGAAGTCCATTGTGATTTATAAAGGGAAACCTGCGCACAACATCAGTGAATTGCCATCCAAGAATCTGCTAATAGGGATGAATGACCTTGCTAACAAGTTATAGATAAAGCTATGCAGAATGTAATGTCAGCAAGCTATTTTCTTGTGTTGTTATTTTCTCTTCTCCATTAAGATATGAGAAAATGATTAAGAAGTAGTTTTAGCTCAGAAAAGCATGATAAAGGAATTATAATGCACATTAAACTTGTTTTTAAATATGTTTTTTTTTATTGCTTTAAACAATAATTGCAGTGGCTACAGCTATTGTGCAGAGGGCTCTGTATTATTTTGACAGGAGTTAAAATGATCAGGATGCGCGTCTAATAGTACGTTTATTTTTTTCTAAAGTGGTTTCAATTAAAGCATCAGTCCTTTCAATTATGCACTTAGCACATTGTGATATCAGAGACAGCGCTGCTTGGTCAGCTGCTACCCAGCATCTTTCACTCTAACTTCTCTCCCCCACGGTCAATCAACTCCGCCGTCCTTCTCTTTGGCTCTGATTGCTCGTGAATGCCAGGGACCCACACTTCTCACTATGCACCAATTAGTAGGACAGCGGCCTGTATCGATCATTAGTGTCCCCCTCTACCTCTTAAGTCTTCAACTAATGGCTCCTCTGTCCCCCCCCTGCTCTCTCTAATGGCCTGCTCTCCACTCATGGTTTTTTGTCTCCAGGCAGTGTGGGATATCTGTTTCAACGACCTGAACAGCGGTGGCCTTTTAAAATTGTCTCCTTTTTATAACACGATTGCTGCCTCGCTGTCCGATCTTTAATCACACTTAACCCTGGTATAAAAAACGATAGTTACGTATGTAACTACGGTTCTATGAGTTCCGGATGACCGCCAGAGGCGGTGCTTATAGCACTGGATGTTCCATTGCGCGCATGCGCAGGTCGAGATCTTTATACCAACAAAGTCACCTGTGACACCCGGGTGACTCCGGGAATGTCTATATATTCCGGAAGTCACCAGAGGTTCTGTTCCACTGGATCTTCTCGCGGTGTCTGAGAAGTCTGAGTGACAGAGAACTCTGGCGGTCATCCGGAACTCATAGAACCGTAGTTACATACGTAACTATCGTTCTATTTCGTTCCTACTGACCGCCAGAGGCGGTGCTTATAGCACTGGATGACTTATACCAAAAAGGTCACGAAGAGTACTCATCAATTAAGGGCTTGCAGCCATCAACAAGACAGCTGTCATTCCACCGGATGAGGTGCAGCAACATTTACTCTGTAGAGCCGCGCAACGTACATGATGAAGACCATGTAGCCGTGGCGCAAATGTCCTGCCGTGAAATCCGCTTCAAGGCAGCCCATGATGTAGCCATACTCCTGGTAGAGTGGCACTCAACGGCCAAGGCATGGGGAGCCCCTGTGCTCTATATGCATACAAGACCACATCCACAAGTCAGTGGGAGTGTCTCTGTTTGGACAGGGCAGCCCCCTCCCTGCGGCTCCCATAGCAGACAAAAAGGTATTTGTCTTACGCAAGCTGGTTGTTGCCACAACCTATGCCCTAAGCGCCCGCACCGGGCACAGTGGGTCTGACATTCTTTCTGCACCCCCTGGTGAGCCCAGGGGATTGAAAGCAGCCAACTCGATCGATTGGTTTACATGGTGGGGAGACAATCGTTTGGATAGGAAGGATGGAGTTGGCGAGAGCACCACTCCTGACCCTTCTACATGCCAGCGCAAGCACGCCTGGCTTACTGACAAGGCATGGAGTTCACCGACCGATTGCAGTCGCAATGGCAAGGAGGAATGCCGTCTTCATAGACAGCCGCGTCAGGTCTGCCTGACTCAGCGGCCCAAATGGGGGTAGTCCTAAGGCCCTCAGGACTACTTGCAAGTCCCCTGATGGTGCCCTCAGGGGTCACGGTGGCTGAATGAAGCCTCTGGCCTCCCTTCAGAAACTGCCTGACTAGGTAGTGGGACCCTACCGTCTGGTTATCCACCCCTGCATGTGCGGCCGATATCACAGCCACATAGACGCACAGGGTGGAAGCAGCTCTCCTGTTGCCCACACAGACTGCAGAAAGTGTGGTATCACTATCACTGAGCAAGTCCATGGGACTTCGCCATGTGCCATGCACCGCTGTGAAACGGCTTCCACCTGTTTGCATAGCGCCATGTAGTGGAGAGTGCCCCTGAAGTCAAAAAGGTATGGACCGCTGACTGGTCGCAATACGTCAACAGTGGGTCCTGGCTACCAGGAGCCCCACGCACAGCTGCAGGCGCCCCGAGTTCGGGTGCCACATGTGTCCGCCTACCTGAGACAGAAGGTCCTGTCTCCCTGGAAGGCACCAAGGCTCTCCTTGAGGAGTTTAGTAACGCTGGGATCCATGGCCTTCCTGGCCAATGTGGAGCCCCCAAACGTAGGCTGTAACTGCAATGCTGGATCCCATCCAGTGTTGTCAGTAACAAAAGAATTGTAGGAAATGCATAAAGCAGGCTGACTGGCCAAGCATTAGCCAGAGCATCCTGCCTTAGGGGACTGGTCCTCTCCATCTAGGAGGACCCAGGGGGACAGTGGGTCATCTCTTCGGAAGCAAAGAGATACGCCACTGCCCTGCCATACTTGTCCCAATCATGCCCACCACCTCCGGATGGAGTCTCCACTCCCCGGGGTGGCCCTTTTCTATCGCTGTGTTCCGGACACCTGGAACTTGGACAGCTTAGATAATGATAATTAGATAATGCTGAGGTCAGCATACTTATCAATCGAAGGAAGAGGCTGTACTCCAGCAGCCTCCATTGCATGAAGTGCTGTAGTAGCTGCTGAACGGTAGCTACGCGCTACGGAGAAAGGCAGGCTCGCATGGCCGCCGACTCGAGCACCAGCTGAGCTGTAATGGTGGCAGGGATGCTGCCACACACTGTTTGAAATACGCAGAGCCAGGGACGGCCCAACGGAAGAACCCTGACTGGTACACCTTGCCCAGAAATGCAAAGGGGAGGACCACCTGTGACATTGGGCAGTAGGGACTTGAAAGTAGCATCTTTCAGGCTATGACACAACCCAGTCCGCCTGAGCGATAGACTGGAGGACCCCTGCAACACGCAACATGGGGAAAAGGAAGAATCGTGAGGCACTGATTCCGCCGTCTTAGCCCAGAACGGGGCGACCCCGCCCCACCTCCTGGTACCTGAGCTTCGGTTGAGTAGAACCTACCGAGCATCGAGTAGCACCCCCAAGGACTCTGGGGGAGGGCGGAGACTGGACGCCGACCTCCTGGCGCCTGAATGCAGCTGTAGCGCAGTGTTACGGCGCTGTACAGAATGTGCTGAGAAGCACTGGCCCCTTGATTGTCCACCTGAACGTGGTTGAAGCTATTGGCACGGGGTACCACAGAGGTTCCCGGCCTGGAATCAGGCAGAGGTGCACGTCGCAGCGTGCAACTACTGTCTAGCCTGGTCAACCTGAACACTTTGCTCTGGGACCTGAAGAGCAGCTGGCCGAACGTCTGGCCTGGGATCACTGGAGAGAACGGAGGGTCTGTCGACACACCTCCGACTGGGACGACTGCGCCAGCCAACCTTGGCGGCGCGCCACGTCACAGCTGATCAACCTGCCTAGCCCTTTTCTTGTAAAGCGGCCTTGGGTACCTTGAAAGCGCCTATATAAATTCAAATTATTATTATTAGCTCCCTAAGTCATAATGCAAAGTCTGCAGTGAAGCATCACTGAGGGTCCGTGCTGAGTGACCAGCACCTGACCCCTGTATGGTTTGCGACCGAGCCAGGACTGTGTGAGAAAGCAAATTCCCAGATGGCCCCCACAGGCAGCAATGTCGTAACTCCTAGTAAGGAGGTCGCCTGAAATCCGGCACTGGGGCCGAGGGCAGCGCACATCGGCTCTCAGAGCCTCGTCTGGGGAGACAACCAGGGATGCTATAGCAGGCTCAATCGGAGCTAACCAGTCCGAGCCCTAACTATCAGCATTGTGCATGGCTGCCAGAGCTCTGCTGTCACTAGTGTGATGGGAGAGAGCCCTTAAATCTGGCCTACGGAGCCCAGCGGAATAAGGCTCAGAGGGAGGCACACAGAAACGGAGGATTGAGGGCCTGCCGAAAGAAGGCATTCGTGGGTGCAGATGAAACCAGAGCTTCATCTAACCCCATACTTGGCGAGTCACGGACAGACACTGACTTTCTAGCCGAGCTGCCCACCTGTAAGAGACTACAGGACGCAGCTGTGGACAGTATGTCATCCCCCAAGTAGGAAGGATGCACAGCCGCAAGGTTATTCACTGCACTGGTACCCTGAACTGGTTGGAGGCTAGTAGAAGAGCCTCTACCTAGCAACCTAAGTGCCTGAGACATGAAACTACAGTTCATGCATGGGTTATCTGACAGCGCTTCCCTCAGGTGCTCAACCCTGAGACCTGCAGGGCACTTGTCATGGCCCTGTATGGAGGTCATGAAGGCGTAAGCTGGCCACTGTTGAGCCAACGAAATATGCGTCTGACTACACAATTATGGGCGCTTGACATAATGGCAAACTTAATTACCCTATCTCAGTAACTAATTAGAAAATAGCAAATTAGTTAGTAGGCTATGCAGCCGGGCTCTAGGCGAGAAGCACCGAGCACCGGTGTGCAGCCCAAAATTAACCCCCTGAAGGCGACTCTGCTACCCGCAAGCCGCCTACTGGAGGCAAATTAACGCAGGCTTAGGCAATCGCGCCCTAGGCGAGAGCACCCGAGCACGACGCCCCTGCAAAACGATAAATGAAGTACGCAACTGGCCTAGGCGACACAGCACCCAAGCAGCAGTGCAGCAAAGCTAGCAAATACCGCGGCGGCGGCTACTGCCCACGCCGCTCACTGATAATCAAAGTAAGCAACCGGCCCCGGCGAACTCACCACCCGAGCACAGCGCAACAGCTAGCAGAATAAATTAGAACTTACCGTGGCGGCGCTATCCCAGCCGCTCACTGGCAACTAATCAAGTAGCAACTGGCCTAGGCGACACAGCACCCAAGCAGCAGTGCAGCAAAGCTAGCAAAAGAAATTAGAACTTACCGTGGCGGCGCTAACCCCAGCCGCTCACTGGCAACTAATCAAGTAGCAACTGGCCTAGGCGACACAGCACCCAAGCAGCAGTGCAGCAAAGCTAGCAAAAAGAAATTAGAACTTACCGTGGCGGCGCTAACCCCAGCCGCTCACTGGCAACTAATCAAGTAGCAACTGGCCTAGGCGACACAGCACCCAAGCAGCAGTGCAGCAAAGCTAGCAAAAAGAAATTAGAACGTACCGTGGCGGCGTAAAGCCCAGCCGCTCACTGGCAACTAATCAAGTAGCAACTGGCCTAGGCGACACAGCACCCAAGCAACAATGCGACCTGTTGTGTAAAACTATGCTGCCCACTGGCGAGCATAAACAGTAGGCTTTAGGCAATCGAGCTTTAGGCGAGAGCACCCAAGCAGCAATGCGACCTGTCTAATAGTACATTGGCAGTGTAACCATGCTGCCCACTGGCGAGCAAGTTACAGTAGGTTAGGCAATCGAGCCCTGGGCGAGAGCACCCAAGCAACAACGCGACCTGTCGAGCCAATTAAAATGTGTAATCCGACACAGTTCAATTGAATTCAGTTTACTTAAGACGGGGACAGTGCAAATCAGTAAACCACACGGTCATACATGGGTTAAAAAAATGCTAGAATTAGCCAATGCTATTCTCCATCCGCAGTCCCCTGGCAGTGTCAGCGGCTCTTGGTAACCCCAGCCGCCCACTGGAGAGCCAATCAACGAAGGCTATAGGCAATTGAGCCTTAGGCGAGAGCACCCAAGCAATAATGCGCCTTAATAACACAGTGACGGCAACGACGTTCACTGTCGAGCAGATTATGTAGCCTATGCAGTCAGGCTAAGGCGTGAGCTACCGTGCAACACGGCTATTATAACACAGCAGCACAGACACGACACCCGTGCTGTGAACTAAGCTGCCAACTGGCGCCACACTACAGCAGCCTACACACGAGCAACAGTGTGACACGGCTAAAATAACGCGGTGAAGGCGATTTAGGAAACTAATTCGTCCACCGGCGAGCAATACAGCAGCATACAGTGTATACAACAGCATATGAAGTAAACTATGCAACGCAAGGCTTAGGTGAGAGCACACGATTGGTGCGACACAGCTCACTACAACAGTGAAGAGACTTCTGACCGAAGCCGCCCACCTGACGAGCAAATTCAGTAGCCTATGCACCGGCTCTAGGCTACTCACAATGCTACAAAGTACTGTGGCGGCGGCTTGGTACCCCCAAGCCGCTCGCTGTCGATTAAATCAAGTAAGCACCGGTCGGGGCGAACGTAGCACCCGATCAACAGTGCAACAATGCTAGAAAGACAATACATTCGAGCATACAATTAGCAACCGGCTTAGCGAAACACACAAGCAACGGTGCGAACGAAGAATAACACGGCGACTGTGAACCCAGCCGCCGCCTGATCTAATCAAAGCAAGGTGGAAAGGTGATATTAGCCTCCGCGGTAGCCTCGGGCTACGCGTAGCCGTCACACTACTCACCCTGACTGACCGGCCGCAGCCAAGTCTAACGAATTGCAAGTCGCAGCCCTTGGTGGTCGAGTCAAATCGAAGCACCAACCCTCAGGGTACGAGCTACTTGCGACAAGCTAGTGGTATATTAGCACACAACAATGTGTGCGACCTGCTCCGCGAGAAAATAGAAGGAACAGAACCTCTGGTGACTTCCGGAATATATAGACATTCCCGGAGTCACCCGGGTGTCACAGGTGACTTTGTTGGTATAAAGATCTCGACCTGCGCATGCGCGCAATGGAACATCCAGTGCTATAAGCACCGCCTCTGGCGGTCAGTAGGAACGAAATAGAAACTCATATTTTCAATGGCAGATGGCCACTGCTTGTTAGGATGATCTGTAGATGATGTTGGGCAGATTTCATGACCTTTCAAGTACTCAAACACCCATCTGGTAAAAGTTCAATTAAATGACAGGTCTGATTGTTTAGTGTTTATACTCCTTAATGCCGTGTTCACACTAGACGTGACAAGCTGCATCTTGGCAACTTATGTGTCTTTGAGGGCCATTTCAAACTCTTGGGAACACATTACAACCTTGATAAATTGAAAACATTTGAGAAACTTTAGAAAAGAGAGGTTTAAGTAAGCAGAAAAAGGTACTGTAAAAGAAAAGATGAAGGCAGAGTGCCGTTACTGTAGAAGAAATTGAATTGTAAGATGATTTATTTTACAGGCTTCAGGAACTTAAAGAGCACCTATTATGCTTTTTCAACTTTTATGACCTATAAACGTTGTTCAAATCTGCCCGCGTGCCGCTGAAAGTCTTCCTGAAGGTAACCAATCACAACGGAGTGGGGTTGGCAGGAGGGGGGCGAGGGGGTGGAGAAGGACGAAGCCCAGTGTTGACAGAGAGTGCAGAGAGCGCCCAGATGAGAGGAAGAGTTTCACGAAAATCTACATTGTTTTTTGTGCTGTGATTCATGTCAGGTTGCTCTATAGGATTCATTAATAAGAAATTAAGACCAGAAAAGTAGAATAATAGGAGATCTTTAACAACCTGTTACCTGGAGCATTTTTAAGCTGAACTTTAAGAACCGGTATGGACTGAGATATATGCAATTTGAAAAGGAAACACCAAAACGGGCATCATACATAGGTATGACAAAATGTATCTGGAATCAGATTTTCTCTTATTAATTGAAGCACATCACCTGAGTGCTCAGCTTAACACACCCTTTACCTTATTAAGTGGCTGTTTGCAGTGTTGTAAGTTAACTGTCGCATCCCACACCTCTGAGAATACCTTTGACATTTTGATTCAGTATCACCGTGCTGAAAATGATTTAAATGAACCCAACCCAAAGCAGACGTAATACAGTAGAAATTATTACAATTGTGGAAATACTGACAAAAGTTGTATCCATGTAAAGACACAGCACACTGCAATAGAGATCAAACACGTAGTCTGTGAACTGTGTGTTACAAGTTGTCCTAACATAAGGCAAATCCTCCAAAAACCATGAAACCCAGCCATGCAGACTTTAAAAGGGTTTCCTTCTTCTATCTTTTCCCTCAGCATCATTAAAGGGAAGGGAGAGCCTTTCAGGATTAGAGGGGTTTTCAGACTGCCACAAGCTGTGGACAATTGATCATTATACATAGCTTTTCTACGATCCACTACTTCACTCCTCCTCCTCTATTCTCTCGCACTGTGCTGTTCTTTCATGTCCACTCTAAAACTTTCATCCCCTTGGTTCTTCCATCGCTCCTCTCCTCACCTATTCCCTCTTTTCCCCTTATCTCCTCAGCAGATTGTATTCCTCATCTTAACCCAATTTCTGTTACTGTTACATCTTTTCCCCTCTCCATAGAACTGGGCTTTAAGAACTATTTGTAAAATAGTACATAAAGCTCAGGAATCACTAGGGCTGTGCTAAAAAAAATATATACAGCAATATAGTGTGATGTTCATTTTCATATCTGTATCGATTTCCAGCTCCAAAAAATCTATGTTTTAAAAATAAATAAATAGCCATTTCAAGTGGGTTGTGAACTCGTACCTACGCTCCTGTAGATGTTGCAGTATGGTTGGATCCTTGAATACCTGGTGCCACTGCCATTCCTGGTGCCCAGAGCTGGCTCTTGGTTCCTATTGGTGTGAAAGTGGTAACAGGGGGCAAATGTAGTTCAGTATAGAAAGAAAAACAAAGATGACTCTGAGCTTTTTTCCGACATTTCAGCTATCTGTCACAAACCAAAACCAGGGGGATAAACACACGTCATCTCTGAACCCAAACCTTTAAGAACGTATTCTGATCAACAGGAAACTCTAACCTCCTGTGTATCCCTGATAAAAGCAATGTATAGGCTTATATCACGCTGCAAACTCTGAACCAAATGATAGTTCATTCAAAATCAAAAACTGTTTCTCCTTACCCTTCTCACATTGTTGATTATTATTTAAATTCAATCTGAAGCTGACAGCTCTTACCCACATACACTGCTGCAGAGAAATGATTCATTTCTAGAGGTACTAGGTCAAAGGAAACTGGGCTTATGTTTGTATTTTTTCTTCATTCTGTATTCCCATTCCAATGTGTTTTGTTCTTTCATATTGAAACAGTATACTCTCCTGGCTATTTTCCAATCCAAGGTGTTTATATAATGGCCACCGGTTTTCAATTACTTCAACTTTATATCTGAGAAATCATGTTGTGCCCATTATTTTAGCATTGCGGACCAATTCAAATCCTACAATACCAATGAGCATTGTTTGCCTTTGTATGGAGATGAATGCAGTGAAAGGAGGGAATCAGAGCAGTATTGAAGTCGAAAACTCATTATTTGCAAAGTTGAGAACAAAACAATGCGTCTCAGTCGCGGAATTCATCAAAATTGACCCATGTTTTGTAAGTCAATTGATTATAGTTGCAGATTCGGGTTTTCTTTTTATTTATTTTTTCAAACACTGTCATCTTGTTTTTTTTTCCCCACTAGCGTAACAATTTTCTGTGATTGGATTTTCCTTGCTGACAGGAGCAAGGCGTAGCTGGTCAATGTCAGCTGCAGTATCACTAAACAGGCACATACGGATGGGGACACAGTGGCAGGACTAGGCAATTTGACTAGGCAAAGTGAGCATGTTCACTCTGGCAAATTCCATTTTGCAGTGTCTGTCAGCCTCATGTGTATTCCTTCTTAATAAAAAAAAAACCCCAAAGAAGGAAGAATCAAAAAGATACAACTTCAGTTTCTCATCACACCTTAGATCAGACCTCAATTCAAAAGATGTATGATCTTTGAAATTGCAATTCTACCCCAAAACAAACTACACCTTGTAATGTGTCACCTAACTCTGTTTCCAGAGTGCCTACTGTTCTGGTGTCGAGGTTTAATTGGATGAAGCCTCAGATGAAAAATCTTATTGTGGGGGGTTGGCCTTTGAGCCAGTACATAAGTGATGCCAGTGATAAACCTCAAGCATTTCAGACATCATGAACCTTTTTCAATATAAACCTCAGAATAGGGTTATTTTCCTAGCATACTACACTGATTCCCTTTGACTCCAACTGTCAGCAAAGTGATCAGAAGAGCCCTTACAAGAGCCGTCAGTAGGGTTGTCAACATTTTTATTAAAAGCACCTCAGGTTGACAGTCATAGACAGTGGGATTGTGTTCAATAATATGAAAGAGCAGGGAAGAAAATGAGGAGGTAAGGCACAGAAAACAGAGGAAAAGAGTACAGAGGAAGCCATTCATCACAGCCAATTCAGGAGCACAGCCAGCATAATGAAGATAGATAGCGGCTCTAGGTGTGAACGGGAGGAGCTTAATTCTATATTAAGGTGTCCAACCATTAGGAACACACTGGCCACATGTTAGTTAATTGATCTTAAGCATTTAGCGACTGTGTGAACATTCTAATTAGGCTGATTTGTGACACCAAGGTCTCAGTTTCCTCTTGTTGTTCTCCCCCAGCCAGTGGGAGATGACCTTCTCACTTCAAAGCAACAGAAAACAGTCCTTATCTATTAAAACTGTATATACCTCTCCTTCTACAGATCTTCTTTTACCTTGTACTTTTTATTCAGAGCATTAATCTCTTACAGGACAATGTTGAGGTCAAATGATAATCGTGGAGAAATCAAAGCCATTACAATCACAGTCCTAATTCTGATTAGCTTATTCACACAATGTGTTTCAGTATAAGTTGCTCTGAACAAAAGCAGCAGCTGTCTTCCGCAAAATATTTTGCTCAGAGCAGCACAAGATAAAAAGCTTTTGTCCCAGTGGAGACAATTTAGATATAGGGTCACAGAACGTGGCTTTCAGGATTGTCTCTCTCATATCCGAGTGCCCTTGCTGTTTGCCATCTGATACTGTATTGATAGACATGGGGATTTGCTATTTTGGCCCACTACCAATTTCACAGAGAGGTCAAAGGTCAGGGTCAGGTACACAATAGTGTGTCCTGAGCTAGCAGGAATTCATGGTGTCGCTGCACATAATGGATCCGGGTGAGTCACATCATTTGTCATAGCTGCAGGAGATGCACCTTGGTGACCCTATGCGGATGCTCTGACCTTTTCTCACTCTCCCCTAATGGGTAAAGAGACTTACTAATATAACAAATACTCATGGTAATTCTATGTAGATGCCCCCCATTATCAACTGAGGCGCCATTTTACATGGTAACGCTTTCGACATATTACGCCAGTAATAGTATTTTTACGATCTGACCATTTGTTTGTCGAACAAGGCTTCAAAATCTTTTGAAACCGGGCTCAGGAGTGACATTTATGCAACTCCAGCATCACTGATGCCTCGTTTTCCAATGAGCAGCACAGTTTGGTTTCAACATAGCACGGTTCGGCAGGGCATGGTAACCCTAGATCTGAAGTAATTTTAGATGAATCGCTGCTCTCCTTGGCAGTGCTATCTGGTGCACACAGCTACACGTTAATGTGGTGACGTAGGGACGAGGAGGGACTACTTACTGCAGTCACTGACCGGAAGTTAGCTGAAATGATCAGACCGCTTCCCTCTACTTTTTAAGCTGTCTTTATACCTTGAATGTTTTTCATTTGCACGTTTTGAGAGTTAGTAACACAGTAACTGGACAATGCCGTCTAATGAGGTATTTGTTATCTAATACAGTCCTGCCTCCTCTCCATCTCCCTCCTACTCTGCTCTCCCACCAGTGAATGCATCATATCAGCTTTCTCCTTCAGGATGTTGGAAGCAGAGGATGATATGATTATTCACTCTTCCAGTCACTCCCTCCACCTCTTAATGTTCCTCTTCACCTTGTGCGTTGCCGCCTATCTTTCTCAACTTTCTCTTCCTTTATTTACTGCTTTGTAGGGGTGGTGAAAAAATGCATTCTGTAAAAATCGCAATTCCTATCTCTTGCCATTTAAAATTGATTAATAATTTGCCAAAATTGTCTTTTGCTGCGGCCAGTAATGTTGACTTTAAAATGGTCTTAAAAAAAAAATAAGACATGGACTTTAATTTGATTTCATGCCATACTTTGCCACAACATCTCTTAACACAACAGTGGACAGCAGTAGATCCTGAAGTCCTCCTTTTGAACTGAATCAAGAAATTGATTTTGAATCAGGAATCGTTTTCATCGAATCGTGACCCCAAAATCGCAATCTAATCAAATCGTGGGACTCAGATTCACAGCCCTATTGCTTTGCTTGGCTTCTTTATGAGTTACAATTCACCCAGCACTTGGTTAATATATCTGTATATTTACATTTCAATGTTTAGTTTTTTGTTGAGGTGGAGGAGTTCTTCCTGTTTGTTGCTGCGATTCATTAATATAAAATAAAGCAGACATTTAGTAATGCAGAGATGTTGTTGAGACTATTGAGGAATATCAAACAAATAGACGGATTATGAAGGCCTCAAGTGTTTTTTTTTTCTTTTTAATATTGGTGGGCACGAGATAATTCCAAGATGAGGATTGCATTGATTCCTAGTTTGTTGTTATTGATGTTCTGTTATCCCTATTGGTAATTCAGCTTTGCTGTAGTGTTAAATTCCACACACAATTTCTTAACAGATTTTCAATAAGTGAACCATAGCAACCCTGTAAACATGGGAAACCAAACATGGTTTCCTGAGCAATCTCAGAAATTGCCTGCGATGGCTACTTGGTTTTCGACACAACCCAGTGCCAGTCAAACAAAGCCAACTTGAGCCTCGTGCTCAGTCTTAATAGCTTTAATGCAATATGAATGGAGCAGCTTGTGCTACCATTACTACTTTAAATGGATAAGATGCTCTCTTACTCATTGCTACATTAACAGTCCCTACACACAAAAAGTCTATTTTTAGTGATGAATACCTCCCTGAGAATTCCAGGCATGAGGCAGGAGTGCAGAAAATCCATTCCAATGTCCATTTCCCAGTGCTCTTACTGTAGGCCCTGCGGGGAGGAGGAGAGTGTTGTGGGAGAAGGTGTATTTAGTCTTTAGCTACATGTACACACAACACACACACACACACACACTGTAAAAATGTATTTTTCTATGAATGCTCGATGCGGTTTAATGCCCAGAGGGCTGGAGGTACAACTACAAACACACACTGCTAGGTTATTAATCATGGAAACGAGGGCTCAGTCATCCCCATGCTTACTTCTCTCTTTCATGTACACACACACACACACACACACCACACACACAAAACACACACACACACACACACACACACACACACACACACACACACACACACACACTCCTCTCCTCCTCTCTCTCATCTCTCTCTCCTCCCTCTCTAAACAGGCACAAGGGCACCACAATTAGAGATTTATTTAAACCCCCCCACTGAAATAGGAATTATTGTATGTCCTTGCTGCAGGCATTACTATAAGTGCCTTATACTGTATCACATTACTTAAACACTGCATGAATAATTAGCAATAGAAGGATAAAAACTGTTGAATATAGAAGCAGAGTGAGACAAAAAAGGTTTGAGTTGTTGGATCAAACATCTGGCTGGTAACTTGATTTGAAAAACACACTCCCTCAGTAGCTATGATCCGACCAAATTTCTCCAGTAGAGCTGTATGAATTGGCATTTAAAGGAGCGTTAATCTGTACCAGGACACCAGTATTACCAATCTTTTAGGTACAATTGTACCATCTGTCAAAATGTCTAATTTATCTACAGTATTTTAATGGCATTTTCAGATAATTAAAACTAACTATAATCAACACATTCTCAAACTATATACAGGGCTGTTCACTTTGTGCTTTAATAGCGGGATGAAATATCATTCAGTTTAATGTATTTATTTTCTATTTCAGTCCATAAAGCAGATACATAGGACTGCAGTGCGTAACTTTCTTCCATCTCTGTAGGATAATAACGTCATTGTATCATAACTAAGCCATTAGATCATTGTTTGTTATCAGATTGAACCTGAATGTAGGCAAATTAATACGAAATAGCATGCACTTGTTGACATGTGCCCAGGTCCTTTTCCTAAGGTCAGGATGGATGCTGACTGAGCCAACAACACCCTAAGCAGGAGCTCTAATGAGGAGACTGAGGAACCCCACATGCACACACTTGCTGGCAAAAACACTGCATATGTTCCATCCAGCCCTGGTGCAGATATAAATCAATTGATTCGTTATAAATATGGCATTGTCTCGTCAAACCCCCTTGGCGCTCCTGCTGCTGAGTTATTATAAGAAACTAATGCGGTCGATAAAGACTTGGAAATGAGGACAGAGAGAGAGACTCTGTTGATTGTTTTTCCCTCTGCTTTTCTGTGTGTGTAACGTATGAATGAGTGTGTGTGTGTGGTTCGGTCACCGAAACCATACCCCACTCCATATGACCCCTGGGATTGAGAAAAGGCATCCAATACCGGAGCACCAACCTGACATACTGACATCCGCTATGTGCTTCAAATATTTCTATAAACAGAATTCATGGAATATTCTTGCGAATGTAATGTCATGTTAGATCCTTGGTGGCCTTAACAGAATTCCCAGCAGTTTTTTTTAAAATGAAGTGGATTGATTGCTTGCTATCCAAGGCTGTGTTTTGTTTGTTTGTGTGCTATTCCCCTCATTGCCCTGCTGCTCCGCATATGAAAGTGAACCCTATAAAGCCAAATCCTCCCATCTTGCTCTCTACTCACTTACTTTAAATGTTCCCACAGTACTTTGAACTGTAACAATTATCTTCATTATTGAAAATATTGATTCATCTGTTGACGTTTTATAGGTTGATGGATAATCTTCAATCCAAAATAGAATATTGATCGCTCTCAATGCTTTTCGGTTTCTAATCAATGAATCGACTACGGTAATCATCAGGACGGATGTTAATTAGATGTTGTGTACAGAAGATACCAACAATAAAATTACCATATGAACAGGTCATGACAAAACATTTACATACAGTATATGTTTATGGTAAAACAAATGTGAATAATCTGAAATCCAGGATATTTCATGGTTTTGGTAAAATAGATGGGTCCTGAGTCACAGGACCTGCTCCCAACCATGGTGAGAAACAGACCACACAACCACATAATAAGCAAATACAGCATTCACACAGATAGAAGGGTGTAGGCAGACATACAGAAAGGGAGAGAGAGATAGGAAAAAATGCCATCCAGAAATAGAGGAGAAGAGTTGGGGTTTGGTTATAAAAAGGCTTCAGGCAGGATTATTCCATTTTCTTCAGCACAAATGACCGTAATATATCTGTGTGGGGTTTGTTTGTTCCTGATCAATATAAATAACCCATGACTCTACCTGCTGCTGATATCTTTTTGGTTGGAGGTGGATGTGAGCAAGCGTCCAGCAACGAAAAGACTTATGATTTTTGAGTCATCCAAATATATGACTAATTGGTCTTAACTGGTATAAAAAACAACTCTTTTGTGCTGCATTTTTGCAATGTGAATTTTACCCATTCACTGCTTTCCAGTGAATCCCTATCCAACTCATTAGCTTTCTGTGAGGAAGAGGTCAATTCAAATGCATATCGGATGCATGCTGCTCAAGGATTAGGACTTTCAAACTGGGATGATAACAAAAAGGTATTAATTGAACTTAAATTGAACTTTTAGTAGTTTAGAGGTAGAGATGTACATTCACGGCATCACCGAGAGTTAGAGATAGAAGCAGTCCCTAAACTCTGTCTCCAGGCTAAGGGCTTGTGGCGCTCTTGCCTGCTCCAATCCCTCTTCAATCACCAACTGTTTAATAGTCCCTGCAGGTGGCTGGAATTGAGGGCAAAAAGCAGTTGATAAGAGCTCTGTAATAGGCAGCCAGTTGCTCAGGTTAAGAAAAGCTCCTTCAATGCATCTCCTGGACCACACATTACCATGACCTACTGATGCTTTGGTTGGATTATCCAACACATCAAATGTTCCGATTATTAATTCAAGTGTTTTTTATTCACAGTTTCCCCCACCACCAAAAGTTATTGAATGAGTATAAACATGTTGCCGAATAAATAAATAAAATTCTGGATTAAAAAAGGCAGAATTCCAATACACTCCAAACAAAATGATGTCATATAACAATCAAAAACCATTTTGGGGCGCCCTTAGCTCAGGCCCAGCAGCAGAGCCGGGTTCGATTCCTTGCCCGCTGTCGTGCTCTGCATGTCACTCCCCTCTCTGCCCCATTTAACCTCTGTCTCTCTGCACTATCAATAAAAGCATAAAAACAAAAAAAAGCATGGTTTGAAAGCATGCTAAATAATGAAAGGCTCAGGAAGGAGGTTATGGTTGAAGAGAGGAAGCCTCATTGATTTACAGCTCGTGTTTCATAAAGAAGAAGATTGAGTTGAGGAAGGATGTGTCTCGTCAATTATAGTTTTCAAAAAGTCATAGGAAATGTTTGTGCACTTGTGTGTGGAGCAGTTTTTATTTGAAAGTGTTTTTGTATCATCATCCCGTGTTCAACATACAGTACACAAGCACTTAGTGCAATTGGACCTTCTGCCGTTTATATAACCCATGTCACTTAGTCAGCTGCAGAAGCAGAGTTCCCACTCCTGCTGTTCTCTCTAATGAGGTGTTTACTTATGGTGAATTTTAAATGATTGTATAACTTTGTTAAATGCCCATATGGTGTTTCAACTATAAGTGCTGAAAAGTGCAATCATCCACACCTCTGAAGCTGTAGTTTTCGGACTGAGAAAGGGCTGCATGGGTAACATCGTTTTGACAGGAGGTGCATGCTGGCAGAAGCAAGTAGATGTGTCATCTCTCCCGCTTCTCCATCTGACCTGCTTGTGAACTGACTCAGCTCGGACAAGCCGGCCCCAGCAGGACACTGCTGTCACTGGGGGAAAGGACAAACGCCATGCAGGCCTGTTCACCAAATTGTTCATTGCTATTCATCAAAAGGGCTCTACTATCTCAGCTAAATTGGAACAAGTAGACTTATTGGCCTCTGTAGGGAAATTGTATTTTTGCTTGCCTCAATCATTATTTATATTTATCTATCTATATTTTGATATTAATGTCATTGATAAGTGGTAGAATTGCTATAAGAATATGAAAATAACATTAATACAATAAACAGGAGATTCAATCAAACAACAGTTTACATGGTCAAAATGTAAATTCATCTTCCAGAATTTCTATCCATTTTCTCAACCATTGGTTGTAGATCCCTCTCCATAGCTGTTCAGCTCTTCTGAAGGCCATGGCCAGATGGGATATAGGGATGGGACGGTCCGATCCAATATCGGTATCGGTCGATATGCAAAAAGCCTACAGTGTGTCTTAAATACAAGCAGGAAATGTTTTACTGGGAGTCATATCTGGCTGTCCAGAAGTCATTCTCATCAACGGTTGTTCTCACCTAGATTAGATTATGAACAATGTTATCATTGACAACATGTTTTTGACTTTTACACTCTGTGTGTCTGTAAGAGATACCTGGATAACATGCTGATCCCAGTCAGTCTGAAGGAGACATTATTCGGGTGGTCGTCTCTCAGCTAAGTCTCTGGAAATAATCATGTGTGTGTTTTTGACCTTCCCTTTGCTGTGACTGCTTGTACTATCAGCAACATAAGGAGTGTGACTCTATTGAAGCTTGTGAGATTGAGCACAGTGTGTTATGGACATACATGTTGCGACAGTATCCTTTTGACGATGAATGAATGATTGCTCTATGGTGTGAGGATTTCAGGTCAGGTAATCGGTTCTTACTTGTACATGTAGCAGGTTCAGTGTAGGTGTAACATTTGACACGATGCATTGAGGTTTGAAGGTCAATAACACCTTCTCATTGCCATTGACAAGAGAGGGTTCTAAAAAGAGTTGAGGTGACTCTTGGTTCCTCTGGAACAACACAATACAATACATATATGAAGAAAATACAGAAGTTGAGTTAAACTATCACTTTGATGCAAACATCGTTTATATCCAATACTACCAGCAGTCTCATTCTACTAGAAACATAGCCTATAACGGCTTTATAGAACCAGCAATGGATGAACAAAGAGACAAATGACAGCAATACATTTGCCATTGATGTATTGTCTAGCACATATGTGAAACTAAACAATGTACTCAGTTATTCTTCTGATCATTACAACCATTTCCTCTTACATGCTATGGGGAAGGATGCATTTTCTCCTTCACTCTAATTCTCACATTTCCATAGTTATTTATGATGGATGAACTACTGATTTGAATAATGCTCATTTCTGCCTGAGCTCCTCATCACCACCAAAGAAGATAAAAATGTCCAGTGAAACTCGGAATGATTTTCTGCCGACTACGAGAAATAATTTATTATAGTTTAGATTTTTGCCACTTTGGGTAAAGCTAGAGATACTCTTTAAAGATCAGTGACATAAACCGTCCATTGATCGAGTTGCCTGCCAGTCCTTATCATGTATTAAACTATTTCTTCATTTGTTGGACCTTGTGAACCCTACATGTGCCTTGACCAAGAGAACCAAACCCAAGGCGTTGATTAAATGTGCGTAAATATCTCTGACGTATAAAAAAAGAGGTCTTGCATACTTTCACGCTGTAGTCTGGTTACACTGAGTCACCATCTGTGACCAACATCTAATGCTGGGCTTACACTACACGACTTTTCACGCGATTTGACAGTCGCAGACAATCTTCCAATGTCGGACTGAAATCACAGAAGTTGTGCTGGAGTTGTGGCGCGGCGCGCGCACGTTATCTCAGTCGTTTGGTGTATGGTGGTCTTCCGACCCGATTTCAGCCAGTCTTCTTCCCGTCTTGATTATCAAACATGTTTGATATTATCGCTAGTCTTAGGGGGTTGGCTCAAGCGAAATGACGTAAACACTGTCACACTCTCGCATGCACCAAGCACGACACAGGAGGAGCGGCATTAGTCGCGACCTGTGTCCGCCTGGTGAGGCACTTATTTCGGATACTTTTTCATAGAAGCCTCGGTGGAGAACCAGGCTGACAGCCGCGCAACCTGAACACTCTACCGTCAAATACAGGGTTAGGAGTTAAAGTTATTAGGGTATGAGATCAGCAAATAAAGCTGGTCAAATAACTAAAGGAAGTCCCCCGCTCGGAATATTGAATTAACTTGTTTTTAATTAAATAATCACAATCGCGTTTGCGGAAATTATATTAATCTCAAAAGGAATCTAGTTGTAGTCTTGCAATATGAGACCCCTGTCTTTTCAAAATCACACTCTGTGACTGAAAACTAATGACTAGTTGTCTTCAGGTGTGAGTTGATTGTCTTTAGATGTAAGAGGGTGTCAGTCTTCAGTCTTTTCAAAGTATTTTAAAAGTCCTCTAGTGTAAGCCCAGCATAAGTAAATACACCTAGGAGTGTAAGATGGTGCTACAGGGTGATGTTTATTCTCCCCACAAACTGTTTAAAATTGACTCTTGGCTTTTAAAATGAGACCCTCAATATTAGGTAGAGTGGGAACCTTTGGCAATCTCAGGATTCCTTGCTTCACGATTCAATTCTCAGTAGAATCAATGGAAAGTGGGGATCTATTTGCATGCTGTTTCACCAGTGAACTGCAAAATGAGACATAAGTGGCAGTTCAGCTAACTAGTATTAATGAAGGTCACTGTCTGACCGAACAGGAAAATACAGAGAAAAGCTTTTTATTCAAAAATACTAAATCATTTTTGTAATTTAACCTATTTCAGAATCATAGATAACGAGAATCATGATTTCATCTCAGCGATGAAAGTGTGTTGTATTGAGTTACATTATGACGCATTGTTCAATAAAAATGAGTTATGTATTTGTCGCAGGTAACCAAATTCAAATTGTTTGCCACCACCACACACACACACTGGCTTTTTTGTTGTTTTAAAATGTACGCTGATGTGTGTGTGACAGCCTAAATGGCATCTGCTGCACCTTACAGCACAACAGTCTACATTTTAATTGCATCCTGACTGCTTACGGTAGTCTGGAAAGGTCGCCTGTTCTCAGGAAGTGACATATTGATGAATGGTGAGAGATCGAGCACAGAACACACCTTTTTTAAAAAGTGTTTGTTTCCCCTGGTCTTGACGTATGTAGTGGAGGTATTTCTTTTTATAGAGGTGATGTGAGGTTAAGAAGCAATAGGCAGACAGCTGTCGTTTGTATGGAGAGGTGGTCGCCACAGGACGCTGGAGCTACTCCTTCAGGTTAAGGGGCCTATGTTAGGAGATGAGTCCATTTTTACACACACGCGCGCACATACACACACACACACACACACACACACACACACACACACACACACACCACACACACACACACACACACACACACACACACACACACACACACACCGCTGCCTTCTCCAAGAAAATTGTGATTGTTGCATTTCGACTCATCCGTCTTAATCTCTCTATGCCACTTGAATGTAATACACCAAACTGTTCTGAATGTTAATGAACAGCTCTGCTAAAGCATCAAAACACATTTGGGATTTATCTGAAGTAACAGTTCAAATCAGGTAAGTGTAAACACTTATCTCGTTTCTTATCTACCTCAGGACTGTAACCCCCCCGCCCCCCCCATACGAGCTCTGATTTCAAGCGCCATACTTCCATCTCAACAGGCCCGTCGCTAACACCATTATGCCATTCAGATACTACTTGATATCATGGCGATGTGCGGCTCTTATATGATTAAACCAAATTGAATCAGCCCAAGAGCCCTGCTATCACACTGCAAATTCCAACTCATCCAGATAGAGGAAGCTTATATTGTGGCGTCGCTGATCGAGGTCCTTTCAGTTTGGCCTCGGTAGGAGGTGTGAATTGACGAGCAATGAGCAAGTGCTTATTTAATTTCCCAAATCTGGACTACCAATCGCGATTAATAATTAGGTTTACACCAGCTAGCATCATTTGGATAATAATCTCACAGCAGTAGCATTTGAACCCCAAAGAGTATTGTTTGACTGTCGAATAGAGGCAGGCACAGCAGATTTACAGTATGTTGAATGTAAAGCAAAATTGATTCTTAATTTGGCTGAATGTAAAAATTTGTTGTAATAATTTATGACATTTTGATTTTGTATAAGACAGCATTATCAGCTTTGAAAAAAACAAGAAAGTCATACAATATTATATAAAAATTAGTTTTTTTTTATATATGCTTGTTTCAAATAGAACCATGCTTCTTTCTGAATGTGAGATGAATAAAGAGGGATGTGTTTGTTCTAGATGTCCTTCTAAAATTGGTATCAAGCTGTTTTCTCCTACAATCCCAATCTAATTTGATAGGTAAACTGTTCTGTCACCCCCTAACACTGATCGGAGGCCCTGTCTTTGTCCTGTTGTTTTTCGTCAGTTTGAGTGGTTGGAAGTTTTGTGCAGAATTTGTGGTCAGAATATGGCTTCTCCTGTGATCCAAAGCAATAGGACAGGAGGCAGGCTGTTTGGTCAAAGTCATGTCATTTATGTAACAGACGGGCATTAGTTAGTGTGATGACTCAGATTGGTCTTAACGAGTGCTTCTGTGTTGCATAGCTAATTGACACCTCTGTGTCCCTTCCATTCACACACACAAACACACCCACACACATACACACACTAATTAACTGAAGGGACCTCACCAATGCCGTGCCCTTTGTCTCCTATGGTTACTCGGGCAGCTTTTTCATACCGCAGCACACTTGAACAGGCAAGGCTATCACGCTGACTTCACTCTTATAAAATCACCAAGTTGACAGCGTTAAAGCAACAGTGGCACCACCTCAGCTCAGGTTTCTCTCTTCTCTTTTTTAAGTTTATTTAGAATATTTCACTGTGAATCAATTTGCTCTCAAAAAGCACATCTTTGTCTGAATTTGTTAAATAGAGTTAGTTGTACAACTGGTACACAAATCCCAAAAAGCTAACATCCCTGTGTTAAGAGGCCTAGAGTTCTTCAGCTCAGATCTTTCAATGTGTTCAAAACCCCAGAAAGGCTTTTAAAAAACTTGACACAATTTAAAGCAAAACATCTATGTGTGATTTGGTATAACATTGGATCATTGCAAAGAAAATGTCTATCCGCTCTGCCAGCTCCTCTGTCACTTCATAACTGATGTAGATCATTATATCTGGGCTGCTCAAAACGGAATGCAAAAAAAGATATCTTCCCCTCACATTACATTTTTCATTTTTGATCGTAAATATGTTCTGTTGAATGTAAGAAATGTTTAAAACTATGATTTTGAATTGGGTCCACATTTTATTGAATATATTGTTTCTTAAAATGACACGTGTTTTACAGGGAGGAGCATAAATGGGTGAAAAGGTCATTTATTTTTTTCTTCAAATTCGTTGAGTTTAATTTAGCAATAGCACACGAGAGGGAGCATGTTGTCGCTCTATATCAGCACTGCTGTGATTCGGTCGTAGGTACGAGACCGCAGGCCGAGTGCCGAAGAGAAACACAGCAGTGCTGATATAGAGCGACAACATTGCGACCTCGAGTGTGCTATTGCTTTTATACAGCAGTTTTACAACTGAAATTCACAGGTTAACTTTAAAATGTTATCTTTAATCATTTAAGAATGTATTTGCTTCCGCCAACACAAATAGTTTGTGTCAACAACTTGACGGGACTCGGAGTGAGCTCGTCCTGCAGTGTTTACTTTGGTAACATTAACCACGGCGGCCCGATGTCCCGTAAAAATCAAAGAAACGGAACGGCGGATCTTAATCTAGTTGGTAATGAGGTCCGCTGCCCAATCCAAACCCCCACGCTTCATTTCCCAGAGTTTATGAGTGTATTTCGGCCCGGGGAAAGTAACGTTATACAATGAGGTGGGAAAGCTAGGCTAGGCTAAAGCTATGCTGCGCTCGTATTATTCAGTTTATCTACACACACTATTGCTGTCTTCAGTAACGTGAGTGTGAGCGACTACCGCACACTGTCTCTGTCTGTGTGTGGCAGCGATGCCCTCTCACAGGGGAGAGACTCGCCACAGTCAACCTGAGTCACACACACACACACAGATAACACACAAGTGAAGCTCCGGCTCATCAGTGAGCCGCGGAGTGATTTTGACAGTTGGTCTACAGTTTGGTGAAAAGACCGAGTGATGTTGTTCGCTCATATCAGCACTCCTTCAGAACGCTCAGAAGGTCTCTCGTCCAATCAAATCACTCGCTCAGAACCAACTGCTGTATAATGTGGCGTTTGAGGGGTGTAACTGGAATCAATTAGTTAGATTTTTGCAAGAGGAATGATTTTGCATTTTGTCGCACCGCCTGTTCCTCATTTTTCTTCAGCTTTAAATGGGTGACTGTGGTTCAGGTGGAAGAGCGGGTCAGCCAATGATCAAAGGGTTGGCGGTTCGATTCCCGCCCTGCCACTTGTGTCATGGTTTTTGTGTCCTTGGGCAAGACACTTCACCCACCTTGCCTCGTGTGAATGTCGATAGTTAGCCTGCTATCGGTGTGTGAATGGTAACGTAAGAATAAGAACAGGTCTCCCTTGAAAAAGAGTCTGCGGTCTCAATGGGATTTACCTGTATAAATAAAGGTTGAAAATAAAAAATCTCTGCGGTGCTGCTGTGTTTCGCAGGCCTTTCTGTTGAGAGCATGTAGTAACTCTCTCCTCCATTGTTTGCTGTTTCCTTGAATTTTCCAGTGTTCTGAACATGAAAAAACATGTTTTCCATAAAGTCTCAAGTATGTATTATTGACCGGTCAAGCTGTTTCCATTACTTTACCGAAAATAAAATTATTTAAGGAAACTTGAAGGGTTTTATTTTATTTTAAGACCGCTCTGCATTTTTCTTTTGTGTCACTGGACTGAGAAACTGAAGACCGTTCTGTATTTCTTTTTTTTAATGGACAAGTAGAAAACACAGCGCCTACTTGTGACACACACAGCATGAAAACTAGCAAGATGAGATCTCCTTCATGGCATCAAACCTAGTTTCTTATAGATGTACATCTCTATGTATTCTTACATGGCGTCTCTATATATTCCCTATTATATTGTTTTCTGTATGCAAACCACAACAATACCAGCAGCTTTTGCATCATTCTACATGATGAGCCGTGATGTAAAGCCGGATCTTTGCAATCCCTTAGGATATACAGGCATGATAATTGGTGGTGAATATGTAATGTAAATGTATGTGCTTTCGATGTAGAGGCGGTGTGGTGGCTTCTCCCATAATGATGTCATAAGGGGATAGGAATTTGAGTGGGGTTTCTGAACACAGATTTTTTCAGAAAGGTGGAGAAAAAGAGAGGGTTGTTTTTTCTCATACTTTGTGAGTCCCTTGTCACACTGGTGGTGACCAATACTTATGTTGAAAAAATTTGAAAAGTTGCATTTTGCATGATGGGTGACCATTAATGAAACCGTTATTTTCGTGACGCTTTTGTTACCTAAGTAAAATAGACAAATGTTATTATAAGGTCAAGCTGGACAGCCCACTTCTGTTCACGAGTGTCTGTAAAATTCTCAAAGCCAGATGTCTTTTCCATGTGGTAACTATCAAGCTGACACCTTCCCTCTCTTCCTTGCTGTTTTCCAGGCGCGGTACAAACAGAGTCTGGACCCCACGGTGGACGAGGTGAAGAAGCTCTGCACCTCACTGAGACGCAACGCCAAAGAGGAGCGAGTCCTCTTCCACTACAACGGTCACGGGGTGCCACGGCCCACTGTCAACGGAGAGATCTGGGTCTTTAATAAGGTAAACACACACACACACACACACACACACACACACACACACACACACACACACACACACACACACACACACACACACACACACACACACACACACACACACACAAAACAGGGAAGGGTTCTTATTTACAGTAGCATTAACCTTTAACGCCTTCTGAATCATACGTGAAATATGAGTTAATGAAATGTCATGAAGTTTGCACTGCATTTTGTTCCTAATTTAACAGTAAATTTGATTTGACAACGTCTTTATTAAATATCATATGTGATATATCTGAACATCGTTCAGATAGGTCATTTAATGGTGTCATCTGCATTATTCCTACCCCACTGCTGACTACACCATTTAGATTATTTAATCAGATTAACTAAAGACTGAAATGTCATCTCAAGGTATATTTGGATTGGAAATGTAGATATTTATACTACTACTGTATTGTGCAACCAAGGACAGTTTAATATCCTGCCATAAGGCACAATAGAAAGTTGGTAAAAGATTCCCATTTCAAAATGAAGATTCAAACATCACTATTAAAAAACAGAAACAGGGTATTTGTCCTTTACTGGGCGAGGTACATAAATAAGAGTATACCTACTGTATTTTAAGCAGAGTTGGGAAGGGAGATTGAAAAACACACCATGGATTGATTTTTTTGTAGCGATAACAAGTATTGTTGAGTGAGTGAGTGTAATGGGGGTCATGCAGGTGAAGTAAGAGGGGTAGCTTTGAACACCCGGGCTTCTTATAACGGTCAAAATGTTCCAAAAAGACATAACAACCAAAACAGGACAGCTTTCCTTCACTCCTCATGGCTGCCATCACTGCGCTGTAGACACTCACTGAATTGCCAATCGGACATAAAGTCTGGAGTTGTTCTCCTTGTCCTGGAAGTAAGCACCATAGTTCACAGTGATGCACCGCATGCTGTCTGGGTTCAGGGGTTTTTGCCTCTGCGTCCCCCTAGTTAGTACACCCTCGGGGCCTGATGTCCTCTCCTCCTGCCACTCTTCTTCTTTCCTTTTTCCTCCACATATCACTCCTCCTTTACACTTATTCCCCTTTACTATGAAATGAAACCGCTGTGTCACTGGACGCCAAAACGCTGTCAGTGGGGGGATTTGCTGTCGAAGCAAAAGTATAAGGGAAATGGTGTGGAAGCAAATATGAGGGTATAAAAGCTTCACAGCGCTGTGATTACTCCATTTCTTACTCATTGCCTCTTTCTCTGTGTTCCCCTAATCTTCTCTCTCTCTCTCTCTCTCTCTCTCCTCTCTCTCTCTCTCTCTCTCTCTCTCCTCTCTTCTTCTCTCTCTCTCTCTCTCTCTCTCTCTCTCTCTCTCTCTCTCTCTCTCTGCGCCTCGTTATTCTGTTTCTCAAACTGTTTCTCTCCTCCGCTGACACTCTCCTCATCAAACACATGACTGACGAGTTAATAATTAAACATAAATCTATAAAAAGTGAGCTATCAGCAGTAACGCCATGCACCCCCCAATCTTCTCTCTCTCTCTCTCTCTCTCTCTCTCCTCTCTCTCTCTCCTCAGAACTACACCCAGTACATCCCTCTGTCCATCTACGACCTGCAGACGTGGATGGGGAGTCCGTCCATCTTCGTGTACGACTGCTCCAACGCGGGGATCATCGTCAAGTCCTTCAAACAGTTTGCCCTGCAGAGGGAGCAGGAGCTGGAGGTAGGCGGCGCAAGACATCAGCCCACACAACACATCACCACACACACCACACACACACACACACACACACACACACAACACACACACTCAGGTGGTTCACAGCAGGGCCGCGAAACAAAGTGGCCTCCAAATAGTACTGACACTGTCACACAAACACACACCGCACAACACACACACACACACACACACACACACACACACACACACGTGTTACACTCACAACTCAAAACTCTTTTAACCACTGCAACCCAACAACACACACACTAGCACACTATCACACACACACAGCACAGAAAGAAACTCTCGCTACGGATAGCCACTACCTGCCTGATCCCAGTCCTTTTCACTGCACTTCATCTTTTTTTATAACACTTTCTCTTTCTCTCTCTCTCCCGGCTATGGCATGTTCTGTGAATCCCTAATGAGATGCCGCTGTCATTTGTCTCAATTATTCATGGAGAAGGTTTGAGCACAGACTGTAGACTAGCTGGAGAGAGATGGGAAAGGTACAGGGTGAGGAGCGGAGAGATGGGGGGCGCAGAGCCACAGTAAAGAAGGAGTGCTGTGAGGCGCTGTGTTAGCCATTAAAGTAAAGGTGAAGGCGGCCGCTTAAAACTGCTGAGTTGCCGCAGTGTCTGACAGAACTCATCACAGGAGTCTCACCGTCGTCAGCCTCTCTCCTGCTCTGTCTGATCCTCCTTCAGTTTTAAACCAGGGTCACCGCAGGCTACACTGTTTGTCAGGCCTACAGGCTGATTACCTCTATTTTGTCAATGTAGTTATTTTCCCTGGTTTAAGAACACCAAAGTTATTCATTTAACCATATAGCTAACTTGTTCACATACATCCCATTGATAACTAATATAGCAGTCATATTGAGTTTTTTTTTATATTGAAAAATATGTTGTGCATGTGACACAATTTAGATTTGACATAAATATCATAATGAATTTATGCAGTTGATCTTCTTTGGGAATATAAATATCACAAAACTTAGACAACTTAGTCTAAATTCAGATATACATTTGGGATTTATGTACCCAAGAGCTGTGAAAACAATTATAAAATTCCACTGTAGAGATGAATGGGTTAGTAGAACAGCTTAGACCCGGCCCAATAAATACAGCACAGCCCCACCAAGCCTGTGCACGTCCTTGTTGATATAAGGGGCTCAGATCCCATTCAAACCTGACATTTTGAACAAGTATATGTTTGCAGGATTGGGTTATAAACTCAAACTGTTATAAAATACAATTCCGACTAAAATCTGTTCAGAGGAGAACTTAATGAGAACAATACGGGACACAGCGCTGCATTTTGAAAGTATTGTAGAAGACAAAAGTTGATTAAGAATAATCAACAAATATAATCAGCTTGCTTTGAATTCATTCTGCCCACTGCCAAACTGGCCCCAAACTGATTAGGATTGAATTGTGTATAAACCCTTTTTTAATCTAGGAAAATAGATCGAAGACAACAAGCTCACCTGTATACTGTAGAGGTGGCTTTACACAGTAATTAAGTTATTTTCACTGATTCAACATGGATTTTTAAAAATAGAGTTTTTCCTCTTGGTTTAATTTATCAGCGGGTAGATTAATGGGAAATTAACACTTTGTCCAGCTGCTTCAATGTCACTAAAGTTACATAGCAGTTCACCTCCTCTCACCCATATACTGTCTGCGGTTATAGCCGTTAGGCATAAACCTACCCAGTAAGGCTCCTGTTAGCGGTTGAAACGCAAGCCAGATGTAGGGTTTCCTTGCCCTGCAGAACCGTGCCGTGTCGAACCGAACTGTGCTGCTCAGTGGAAAGGAGGCATAAGGCTGTCATAAGCTGAGAGATGCTGTGTGACTCGGGCAAGAATGGAAGAAACAACGCTTGATCATATGGGAAATATTTAGCTTTTTTCATAGCAGAGCAAACTGTGAACTCCATAGGCATAAGCTGCCTCGTTGCAACAAAAAGCTTGTATTTTAGGTGAGCGCTCGGAGGGTTTAACTCTAGTGTTTCAGTAGGGAAATAAAAGGAGGAAGTCCCCCAAGTTCCATAATGTCCATAAGCAATTTCACTTTTCCACCTGAGCGCCGGCCCTTTGTCACCCGCCCACACAGTATAATACTGCCGGGGGTAATGGAAGAGAAAGGAGAGAGGCAATGACTTGAGATAAAACTTTTTAATCGTGCAGGAGATGAAGCGTGCAGGGAGTCCCAGCCTACTCCACCCACCTACAGCCCTCTGTCGCGACACACTCCCAAGGGGCTATCGTGCTCTTAGTCAGCACTTTACTTAAATATACTGTTGACACACGGAGGAGCACCACGTTCCACATGGCCCAGCAGGCCTGATCTCACCAGGGACCGTATTAGTTTTGAGCCGCAGCCGTGTGAATGAAGACATCTTGAGCATGAAGGACTGCTTAAGGGAAGATATGAAAGGTGTTTTATAACTCCTCCATAAGCAACATATCAACTTCTCTCTGCTGTGTGTTTGTGTGTGTGATGTTTTTTGTGTATAAACGGGACATTTGATGAAGAATGTCCAGCTAGTACATTTTGGATTGGCATGACAGGACCCACTTATTTCGCAGAGTGTATATTGATGTATTGTATTATGACTTGCCTTAGGACTACGGATGCGAATTAGCATTTATGCTAACTCCCGCATATTTACATTGATGCTCTACTGACATGTTGATTAATATGCACTGTCCTAATCAAATTAAAAAAAACTAAAACTAAACTATTAGTGTTTCTTTAGGTGTAAATTCCCTGTGGGTGTGTGTGTATGCGCGCGCACATTGAGTGCTTTATTATAGGGCCACCTGCTTCCTTTTAAATATCTCATCACTTCCCGCGTGCACTCAGCAAACATGCTCACTGCATTAGCTACCAGGCGGAAAGAGAGGTGTGTGTGTGTGTGTGTGTGTGTGTGTGTGTGTGTGTGTTGTGTGTGTGTGTGTGTGTGTGTGTGTGTGTGTGTGTGTGTGTGTGTGTGTGTGTGTGTGTGTGTGTGTGTGTGTGTGTGTGTGTGTGTGTGTGCACCATGCATCACTCACACAGCTAGGACACGCAGGATTGTGAGACTGCAGTGTGTGTGTGTGTTTTTAAGGTGTTTGTGTTGCTGGCGTTTCCTGGATGCTCACATTATGTCTCCACCGGCTCCTTCTGTAACTTTGATAAATAATGAATGCTCGGATATAAAATGTATTGCTGCTCGACTAGAGGTGCATTGTGTTGCCTCTGTGTGCCGGCGTACATGTGCATGACTTCTGCCGTGATTGTGTGTATGGTACATCTGAAAAGTCCCTCTGTAGGATAAGTCTCGTAAATTAGTGTCACTTTTAAAGGAAGAAAAAAAGGGGGAATTCTCGGCAATTAAATTGTACCCTGATACCCTTAGCGAAGGAGAGTAGAAAAGAAAGCTATCATGGTGATTTTCATGGTAATTTGCGGGATTACAATATGCTAATGTGATATTTACAGTGGATGCTTGGCATTAATCAGCTTCTGCTGGCAATGTTTTCGAATGTACCGTTAGGATTAGTTCGACACGCGCACACACACACACACACACATTCTCCAAATTTCCTTTCAGGAGACAATGTTCCTCTTCAGGTCGACACACCGAGAGCCTTTAGAAGCGCACGCTGCTTTTGTTTGTCTGTCATGTCTGTCTCTGCAAGCAGGTCAACATTTTCCTCATTAAAGAAGAGGAATTATGTTACAAGGAAGATTGGCATCGATCCATCCACACAAACAGCTCATGCCTGCCATCATTTCCCAGAGAAATAACATATGTACATTCATAGAAAAAAACGACACATGTACAGTAACATACGTTTTCAACCACTCCCCCCCATTAATTATTAAGACTTTTCTTCAGTTTTTTAATGTTCTGATTTATTCATGTGTGTGCAGAACTCCGTATAGAGCACTTCTGTAAATACATAATGGCTCACACTGAGATCTGAGCTTCAGCTGCTGCCGCCTTTTTTTTTTCACCTCCTATTATACAGTCAGCTAATGAGTTATTGGACTAGCAGAGGGCAGGAAGGCTTATAGAATATACAGGAGAAGGGAGGCATTACATACATCTACAGAGCCTCATCATCACTAAGCCTTTCTGTGCTGTGTTACAGCTTTAAGAGAAACTGGATTGAACATTAGAATCATGTTTTTATGAAGAAAGAAAATACAGATGACTTTTTTTTGTTCCTTTTTTTCCGCATTAATTTTTTAAAGCCCTCAGTAGGAATTGCAATTTTTCCTATTTTGTTTCCCTGCCAGATCATTTGTCAAATTAGTTTTCTTGTCTCATCTTCTAATTGCCTGGGCTCAGAAACACTAGTGTGTGCCCTCGTTGATTTCTTCAGGTTGTGTTGGTTTGCCCAAACTTGTATCAGATGATGAGCTAACAGCACACACCACGGATCCATTTCTGCAGCTCTGTTGTATTACTGTGTTTAAGTTGTCTGGTGGGTCTACTTATATATATGGAAGTGTCGATGTGCTTGTTTGTGTAAAGCCTCGTTTCCATTGATAGTTGCGGTTGTTTTTTTGTGTGTGACTCGGCATGCATTTTCCACTGTAAACATTTGGAAAGGGTACCAAAATAAGCGAACCGGGCCGCACCTATTTTTGTCGGGGTACCATGCCATCCCAAAGGTTCCCAATAGGGTGGAACTACACCCTCCAACTGTCCGTTGATTGGTCGACAGAATCAATATGTTCTTACATTACTATTATCTTACTATTTCTTTACATTTGTTGCACGCTTGTACAGCTTTATGTTATTTTGACGGTACACAATATGATACGATATTACTTTATTCTCAGAGCAAGTATGTAATTTGTTTTGACTCACAGCAGCTCCATGTACAACATCACAGAACAGACTAAATAGACAAGAGAAGACTAGCTTTAAGACATCAAGTCAGGTCCCAAAAATACATCCATTCAACATAACATCACAACAGACAAAAGACAACATTTAAGGCCCATCGGCGTGCATTTGATCTGGGATTAAGTGCCGTATTTAAGATTGACTGGTGCACTAAAGAGGGCTTCAGTCTAAAGTGTGCTTCAGTCTAACCCTATTAAATAGTATAGATTGATTTGCCATGAGGCTTTTAGTGTATTCTAACACCCACTGCCAGATAGTCTGAAGATTTTTCACACTCTCCACCTACTCCGCCTCCGTATCTGTTGCCCCCGAACACAGAAAGAGTTTTAGCACTCGCACCGACATTTTCCGGTCCACAGCTTCTTCAAGAGATTTTATAGTAACAGTTTGCACATTCTACCAACGAGCTTATCTACAGCACGCTGCTCCTGACACCAAAAATGAAATGCTTGTCCTCATCATGGACATTAGGTGTCAAGGTTTTATAGAATCGAACTCAAAGGCTGCTGTCAATGCAGTAAAAACTGTCTTCGGTGTCAATTAAAAATGTGCGAGCAACATGATGCAGATGATACTTCTTGGAATGATAGTGAAAATAATATAAAATAATAATAGTATAATATAATAATATAAAAAATAATAACAATAATAAATATAATGTATAATCCATTTTCCCCTTATTCTTAACCAAAATGAGACAGAGCTGCAAACTTGTAAGCAGCAACCTGTAGCGGTGAGCACAATGATAAAGAGAAGTCTTGGATTGCTGCCTTCATTAAGACCCAAAGCTCATTAAAGTCGGCAAAAGACAGAATCCATTTTGAAATCCTAGCAAACAAATCAACTGAACAGCAGCACAATGAGCACATAAATAGCCAAGAGCTCGGAGTATAATTAAAGTTCTACATCATACACCAAACTCCTCCAATATTTTTTTTCACGTTTGCATGTATTGACTGAGAGTGGAAATAACATGCTAATGCTGTTTTTGTTAGAATAGACAAGAGGATTGTTTACCACTGAAGAGTACCTGTTAAAGGGGCCAGCGAGGAGGAGCATTTCCTCCCTGGGATCAATAACCTATCACATTATCGTTATTATGTTCTCAGAATGTTTGGGGCGCTGCATCAATTGTAATGTTCAGCCTGGAAGCATAAGGAGGCAGCCCAGTCTCTCTCTCTCTCTCTCTCTCTCTCTCTCTCTCTCTCTCTCTCTCTCTCTCTCTCTCTCTCTCTCTCTCTCCTCTCTCTCTCTCTCTCCTCTCTCTCTCTCTCTCTCTCTCTCATCAAAATACATTTCTCGCTCTCTCTCTCTCTCTCGCTCATCAAAATACATTTCTCTCTCTCTCTCTCTCTCTCTCTCTCTCTCTCTCTCTCATCAAAATACATTACTGATCTGCTGATACGTTATGAACCGTCCAGAGCCCTTAGGTCGTCTGGGACAGGTCTACTTACAGTCCCCAGAGTTAGGACTAAACAAGGAGAAGCAGCTTTTAGTTATTATGCAGCTTTTAGTTATTTGCTTCTTTTATTCGCTTTTAAATGTTTTATAATGTGTTTATGTATTCTAATCTTGCCCCTGTAAAGCACTTTGAGTGGCCTTGTGTCTGAATTGTGCTATATAAATAAACTTGCCTTGCCTCTCTCTCTCTCTCTCTCTCTCTCTCTCTCTCTCTCTCCTCTCTCTCTCTCTCTCTCTCTCTCTCTCTACACTTGTTCTCATGCAATAACGGAGAAAAAACACAAAAATCGGATTTGTATTGAACTAGTTTTCGTTTATTGAGTTGAAACTTTTAACTGCCACACACAATACAGCAGCTTATACTTCTACATGATGGACAAGATTCCTTTGGTAAGTTGAAATACCACCTAGCTGAAAGAATGTAAAGCTCCTATAGTGCTACAATATGGTACAAGGTCACTGTGACAATATGTACGTATATATATAACCCGAAAAACGTAATGCCTTTAGCTATTGCTTGTGTGGAGGCATAGAAAAAATACCAAACTTTGAATCAGTTTAAACTCACTGTACTCAAAAAGTACAGTTGCCTTCAGTTGGAAGTTCTGTGTGAGTGTGGAGATGTTGCCAATGGTGACGAGCACAAGCAGCTTGCAACAATGATGACAGCAGTTGGCGCAGGCGTGTGTAGGTGTTAACATGGTGCTAATGCCTTCACCTGCTGCCATTGATGGACATTTTTCGAGAATCCGCATACTGGGACTTGGAATCAGTTCTCTAATTAGTTTTTACTTGTAGTAGCAAGTTATCCAAGAGGTCTCTCTTCATTCTCTGGGCCTTTTTTCTTCACGACATATAGTTCTACATCAGTCTGGAGCTGCTACTCCGTCCCTGACCTTTCGTTTCATGTCTTATCTGGTCTACAGCTCAAGTTCATTATACTGTCTGCTTCTGTCCTCCTCTCACTGTGCCTCTGTTGCTGTGTCTACACTTGTAAGCCCTTTCAGCACCACCGCAATAAAAGTGTTTTGCCTTTGTGACAATTCTAATTACTGCAGCAACGCTGGCTCAAAGAAGATAACCATCAAGCAGTCAGCACCTTCAAAAGTCAAACACTTCAACATTTTCTAAACGGCAACTACTTTGCTCAAAGATACTGTATATAGAAATAAATATGTGTGTGCTTGCTTGGCCATTGGCCACAAATATGTTTCAAAGGTCACTGCTCATTTTCAAGTTAAAAAATGTAATTTGAGTTTCTACTAGAAACTGTTATCATGTTGCGCTGTACAAAAAAACATTTATTTGACACAATGCCATTTCCTAATCTTGTCTTTTCAGCCTCTGTCTGAAACTCCGTTTTAGAGCCTGTCTCTTTAAGCCCCGCCTTCCAAAAAGCCTAGTCTGCTCTGATTGGCTCTGGATCTTACTGCCGGTTTGAATCAAACTACCAGTTAGATTCAGGGGGATCGCGGGATGTGCTTATTGTCAAGGACATATTTCGACATATCTAGAATAAAAAACAAAATCTCAACTGAGTTTTAAGAATTTAATTACAACTGGCGGTCTCGTGGTTTTTATTGTAGACAGCCTCAAAATATGTCTTCAGAGGGATAGGAACTCCAGTCATATTGCCCCAATAAACTTTGTATGTACAGTTTCTTAACACATGAAAGACTGGAGAAGAATTGCAGAGAGTAATCTGTGAAGTACATTATTACACATACATTTTCCATTACACTTGTGGAAGTAATGCTAAGTTTGGGTTGGTAATAAGGGGGCGTGGCTTCTCCCCTTATGAAGTCATAAAGGGAGAGAAATCTGACTGGGGTTTTTGAACACAGATTTTCAGAAAGAAGTCGACAAAAACAGAGGGTTGTTTTTTCTCATACCTTTGGAGTTTCTAGACTCACTGGGGACAATATTATGTCGACAAAAAACATACATCCTTAAAGTCACATTTCAATGTTTTACGGACAAAACCAGATTATATTGAGTTTATTTCCCGCGGTTGTTCCATGCTTTAAAACATCTGAAACATAACCGGTTCTTTTACCAGACACTTTAAACTTTACTTTAACATTATCTCTAGATGTGGCTCAGGTGGTCATTGCAGCCGAATGAATGTAAACAACAGTGTCCTTCTCTCTCTGTGCAGGTGGCAGCCATCAACCCCAGTCACCCGTTGGCCCAGATGCCTCTGCCTCCCTCTATGAAGAACTGCATCCAGCTGGCTGCCTGCGAGGCCAGTGAGCTGCTGCCCATGAACCCAGACCTCCCAGCAGACCTTTCACCTCCTGCCTCACCACGCCCATCAAGATCGCCCTCCGATGGTAACCCTTCTCTCTCCCTACCTTTAACTTCCCTATTTCTCATAAAGATCATGTGTTGGCTTGTGTTGCTTTATCAGACAGATTTGGAAAAACAGAGCTGAAATGGGGCAGAGAGGGGAATGACATGCAGAGAACGACCCGGGCCGCTCCCCCCCGGATTCCCTATCTCTCTGCCCCAGCTCAGCATCTTACCATGCTTTATAATTCTGAAACATCGCAGAGTTCCAGATGGTGCATTCAGGTTGCGTCGTAAATCGTGCTGAAGTAGTGGATACGGGGATTAGTGTCTCTAGACTGTAAACATTTAAACAGTGTTTTCCATTAATGAGCCCAAACAGGCTGTAAACAGTGGGGGGAGAACGCTAACATTAACACACACAGGAACTGTTATTTTTGTCAAGAGGATTTTTATGCTGTGGTAGAATTTGAATAACCTTTCTGCTCATGATCTTGACCAAAACTGGGGAATGTTTCAAGTTACATACCCCCAGTTATTTTCTACTCATCTCCCTTTTTCTCCACAAGCAAATAATGTAAATAAAAATGACATTACATTCGCAGCCACTAAACACGCACACAGTGCGCACACACGCACACACTGCACACAACACCACCACACACACACACATTTTAAAAAAACACAGACTTAGTTGAGGTAGTTACAATACTGACAGCTAATTACCAGACGACACTTAAACTAACTTAATATTAATGTGTGTCAGCAAGGAACACTGCCAGCTATTTGTTTTTTTGTTGTTTTTTAGGCTTGGCAGCTATTCAAAATCCTACAAGTTAATGCTTTAATTAATTACAAGGTTAAATGCTACTGCTAAAAGAAATGCATTTTCTTATCCTGGATAAAAAAAAATGTGGATTCATTTCCAGCTAGAAAGTGCTTTATTGCTCTGTAATATTAAAGGGGCACACATATTCTCTTTGATCAGCAGTAGGAGAGTGTGTCAGTCATCAATTTGTAAAGCCTGTCAGAGGCAGCTCTGATCACTGGAGACACCCGAGGACACAATGATATCTCCTGTGCTGAGAGCAGCTCCGACCCAGACTCACTATTCAGCTATGATGAAAAATATTCAGCTATGATGAAAAATGTAAACGGACATCATCCAGAGCAGTATGAATATGATGATCCCCGCAGAGGCAGCTTCTATAAAATAGGCAAAATGTGTTCATGTGGTAGACCTGGCCGATACGCTGGCCTGATATAACTGAAGCGCCATGCATCATTCAGAGGGCTGTACCGATAAGCTTCAAGCTAAACCACAGGAGCACACTGGTTGCGTCAGCCAGTCAGCTGTGTGTGCGGCCTGCTGGGCATGTGGGTCTTGCACACCCAAGCAAAGGTGATTGCATCACCCCCTATCGCCTGTACCCACCACACACACCACACACACACACACACACACACACACACACACACACACACAACACACACACACACACACACACACACACACAACACACACACACACATGTATATCTTTGCTTACGGGACTGTGAACTGATTATAGTTAACTAGGCCGTCATGAATGATGGGACCATGTATGAAACCTCTCATTTTTCCACTGAAATATGTCAGCAGCAACATGTATGCAAGTGGCAAAATAATCAAAAGTTGTTTTTGAATGCATGGACAGATGCAAGAGTTAAAATGTGAGAAAGGCCACAGTCAGACCCCCACTGGGTTTAATTAGATCTCTAGTTGTCGATGAAATCTTGAAAATGCTGGTGAGCACCTCATCCTCCATTCTATGCTCTACACAAACAGTCTCTACCTGCAGTGGATAAAGTCCTTTAGATGCCATAAATCATTACTTCCCCCTCACAGTCTTTCATATTTTAATGACTGAGTTGACTTTGTGCACACTTAAAGTCACTGGGGTGATTTAAAAAATCTTCAACTAAATATTTGAAAGAGGCGGACAACTTTTTTTTTTTTTCAACGTGTTTAAGCAGAATGACAGCTTGCTTTCAGGAGGTGCCCCACAGCTAGCCCAATGTCTCTTCTCTGCCAGAAATGTTGAAGAGATCGGTTTATCTTCTTCCACTCTGAAATCCACATCCCGCCTTGACCTTCAGCATAATCAGGCCTCGGTATTATGCCATTAATATTGATATCCCTTGCCAACATCCCATTTCACAGAACAAGTTGCTTAAATCCTCCTGGATAGTGTTGACTGAACTATTTCTTTTTACCCCTCTGCCTACAGAAATGGAAGTTGTGGCTTGCAGCAGAAAAGTTCTGACTGATCTTTCCTATTAATGACCCAGTAAGGTCAAGCATCACTGCTTTGTGGGCTATAAATTAGTTTAACTTTTGTCCTGTAATAAATCAGTGTAGATATAGTCATCTATTACTGTTCGTACACGTTATACATGAACTTTCTTCACACAGCACAGTTTGGTTTAATAAGTTCATTCCCCATAAATGTTACATGAACACCAAAGCCCCAAAGATAACATTCAAACATATTACATTCATTTAATCTTGAGTTCATTCAGCCTTTTACCTCTTAAAACGTCTATTAAATTGGGATTCACCGTAAATTCGATAACCACTACAGGACATAACTTTTGAAAGAAGACACAAGACGTTTTATCCTATAAAGGTGGAATTGATGTGCAATAAAATGCACCGTATCTTCAGGGGTTTCGCTGATGCAACCTTCAGTCTTTGCATGATCCCTGACATTGTAGACAGCTGCGGTTCAGTGTCCTCCTGTCAGGATTGGTTGGTAATAGCAATTTGGTGAAGAATAGTCTCAGTGCTGGAGAAATCTTTCCACCAGATGAGACATACCAGCAGATGTGGCCTGCATCCACATCAATCTGCCCGCCAGCTTTCGCTGAGACCTACCCAACTCTTGACGAGTCTCGAAAGATTCTTCCCTCCTCCTGATCTTACAATAGTATCGTTGCTGTCTCCCTTGTTCGCCTATTATTTTCTAAATAAAGACGTGCAGAGCTGCCTTGTAAATAATTTCACACATCCCAAGAGTGAAACGGTGGGAGAATGAGGAAGGGATGGGGTTGAGTTTGGCATCTTTAGAGTGGGCGGATAGAGAGATCTACTGATGTGCCGTCTTGCCTTGGCTTTAAAACTGTAATGAGATGCATTGAGGGATGGATGGTGATGGTGGGGTTTACAGAGAGATAATGAGGGGAGAGAGAGGCAGACTGAGTGCACGTGTACCTCTCGTTGCTCAGCTGAGCAGAAAATCATTACTGATGGAGAACCATCTTCCAGGGAATTCCCCACTGCTGCAATGGATGGAGGGAGGTGAGCGTCTGAAAATAGAGAAGGAGGAAACTGGGTGACACCAGGGGTTTGCAGTGAGGAAGGGAAAATAAACAAATAAAAGCTCATGGTGCGTGTCACATTGTTAGCGATGCTGGAAGCCTGGCTCTAGGGTCAGAAGTGTCAGTCAGTCTGAAGACAAAGCTGGTGTGTCAGTCAGTCGGAAACTTTGGTCTTTGAGAGTAATACACAACCGCTATCGTTTGGTTTACCATGATATTAGACACAGTGTTCAGGGTCCAGGGTGAAACCTCAGAATGGATTTTTTTTAACGAGCACCACAAGAAGGACAACGTTTTTAATCATCCACTAAACTATCTCCTCTAGATGATTTATTCACATGAGACTTTTATGTCTGAGACTTTTATCTCTCATGTTCCTTCTTACTCTGGAAGGAACCTGTAAAATCAATGCCAGGCAGGTGTGAGGCTGCAGCACCTCTGTCATTCAGCCCTTTAGGGAATACTAGGAATGCAGCCATGAATCTCTGTGGAAAGCAAAGCAGACTAAGGCAACTCCTGCTTAGGTCTCCTCAATAGTACACCAGTACCTCCATCACTGGGGATGGAGTTTTGTTTCCTATATGCATGTGGAATTACACACAGGCAGTGTCAAGTTATCTGGGCTTGGTGTTCAATGTGCCTGCCACACTTGACATGGCAGGGATGGAAGAGAGGACGCAGGACAACTCAATTCTTATCCATAGTTTTTATTTCACATGAATTCTTGCAACATGCCTTTTAAATTAGGATTCATGAATAGGTTGAAAACCTTTAGTAACAAAAGAGCAAAAGGAAATCAAGTTAGTTTCAAAACAATCAAAATGCATCATCAAGCATTTAAATCCAAAATAAATCAGTAAGATATTTACCACAATTATATAATTACAATATATATATTCCCACAATATATATTATACTATAAAATATTCACCATGAAATACATTACATTATGAATCATCTATTTAATAAGTAGGTATATATATATATATAAATAAATCACAGTGCATGTTTGGCGTCAATGATCTCCCATACAAACATTTACACCATGTGCCTCCACTAAATGTGCCCAAGACGTCACTGCGCCGTCCGCTGCGCTGACACATAAAAGACATAACAAAGTGGAAAAAGTGCCAGACCCCTGCGCACTGTGCAAACTATATTGTGGTGCAAAAACAGAAAATACATACCAATGCGTTCTCTCGTGTTCTCCCGTGCACAAACCCTTCACGTCCCGACCGGAAACAGCTGATCTTTATTACCTCACCCGTGCGCACTCACCTCACGTGCTGCAATCAAGCTAAGTGCCGCCCGGTGTGATCAACAATTGAAAAGAGTTTTTTATACACAGGAAACCCGCCACCACTGATATGTGTTCTAAAGCACCACCAACACCCAAATGACTTCTGTCTTAACACCTCCCACTTGACCTCCTGGTGGTCAACCCAAGGAGGTCACCCTCTATCTATTCCAGTCTGTTTAGTTGCTCTTCAACAGGAAGAAGGATGACCAATCGTCCCACATCCCTGCAGAAAATGGTTGCAGGGATCCTCTTCAAGAGTTTTTTGGTTCCTTGTTTCCTTGCGTCTCCTCCTGTGCTTGGCCTCACGACTGGAACAGGGTAGCTTGGGAAGGTCCTCGACCGGCTCTTCATCTCCATCCACTTTTTGGCAGCTCGCCACATCCAGGCGATGATTCTGACCAGTTTGGACAAGGAGCTGTAATTCCTACCTTCCAGTAGGTTCTTTATTTTCCAGCTTCTGGGTGGCCTTCCTGTCAGAAGAGCTGGATCAGCTGCCATACTTTTCTCTTCATCTTCATCTTTTAGGTCTTTTTGTGGGGCGTTAGCTTGGCTCATCTTAGCCTGAGCCCTCGTCATTACTGCGAATGCCTTCCTCTGGAGTCTGTTGACACTTTCTCCGGCTTGCGCTGCAACCTCTCCTGCTGACTTTTTAGGCCACTCCTCCACTGACGACTTTGGGAACTCTGGTCCATCCTGCCATGTGGAATCCTCCTTTAGGTGTTCAGGAGTGCCTCCTCTTGTCATTATGTCGGCAATGTTAAGCTCTACTGGGATCCACCACCTGTCTTCAACTGGGCCAACCTTCTGGATTTCACCCACTCTTGATATCGTGCCCTTTGCTCCAGTCTCCTCCTCTGGCCTCCCACTTTGGCCTGACCATGCTCTTGACATTAGGACCTTTGCTCCAGCCTCCTCTGGCCTCCCACTTTGGCCTGACCATGGTTTGGGAAAGAAGCCTCCAGCTCTCAGAGTTTCTTCAACCGCTTCAGTGATATTGTTCAGTTGCTGCCGGCTGTTATGGGAAGTTATAGGGAGCTTTATGGCTGCACCCCTCTCAACCATCTTGTGGGCCTGGGCTGTGTATGCTGTTTGGCACTCTGGCTCCCTCCTTAGTTGTCTTTCTGCTCTCATGAATGTAGCTGCAACTGCACCTTTGTTGGGGAGTGAGGCAGGATCTTCTGTCCCTGGATACTTTGCATCCCAGTGTGGAGATGTTGTGTGAGAGTCTTCATGGATGTAGGTGAGCTCTTCTTTTATTACCTTAAGCTCTCTTTCTTCAGCCAGTGTAATTTCTTTTCCTCCTGGTTGGCAGTTTCCACAGCAACGTCCCACACACTTTGGCTCACAGGCTGCTCCGATTCTGCTCCATCTCCACCACTCCAAGATCTCACGGTTTGTAGCAGCTGTAACCATTACCTTGGCACTGTCCTCTCGCTGCATATGGGCTGCTTCTGTACTTGGGCCTCCAACTATCTCCTCATACCTGACGCCAGCAGTTCTCATGGAGCGAGCAAAGTGTGTTTTGGACTCATGTGCTGCCACCTCTATCTCCTCGAACAGGTCTGGGTGTGCTCCGCCCACTGTCTTTCCCAATGGACTCTCCCACAAGACGAGGTCACCAACAACTTTAACCCTTTGTGGAGCTAGTCTTCCCTCGCGGTGGCTGATGAGAAGATCACTCTTTTCTGGCCTCTTCAATTCCTCCAACTTTACTTCTGGGAAGAACTTCTGCAACTTTTCAGGCTTGACAACTTTGTGCACCTTGGCAATCTCATCTAGGCCGTAACAGATCAGTTCATGAGCCTTCTCCACCCCCTTAGGGGTCTTCACTCTGACTCGGAGCAGATACCTTTCTGTGTTCACCTTGATGGTCATTCCGCCTACACCATGCACAACCAGGGTTACTTCTTCACTCCGCAGCCTCAACCTGTGTGCAGCCTTAAGCTCGCACAGGCCACTTTTCTTCAATAGCTGGGACTGGTGGTTCTTCATGCCACCCTTTGTAGCTTTGTTGGTGAATGCCATTCTGCACCTTTCTGCTTGCTCTGCGGACAGCTCCGCCAAGAATCCTTCCTGTTCTGCTGTCAGCTCCTTCACAACAGCAATCTTCTCTTGTAGCTTCAGCCCTTTGAACTTTCTACAGAAGAAAATCTTGTCACCGTGCCTTTCATCACCGCAGACAACACACACATCTTCCAGCCCTCCTTTCTTTGTGGTTCTTGTAGAAGCATACTTTCTCTCATATTTCTTCTCACGTTCTGGTTTCTCCATCTTCTCCACAATTGGTTTTGCTGGCGGGGGATGTGCTCTCACTGCTTCAGCTCCTGAGGCTCTTGCGGCTAGCGCATCGTTCGACATCCTCCGTGCAGCGACAAACCCAGCCTTCCTCAGTTCAAGGTTGTCGTTTAAAGCTCTTAGCTCCTTTATCCTGCCATCCAGCTCCACTCTTTCAGCCATAGGGATCCACTGCTCCCAGGTTGACATGACTCTGGCAGCCTCATTGATCCTCTTCTCCAGTAGAGTCAGGTACACCTCATATCCTTCCAGGTAAGTACTTTCCACAGGTAACTTCTCCGCTTCACTGCCGGCCTTCTCTCCTTCAATGATGGCAGTTGTGAGAGCATATTGGCCATATCTGGACCACAGGTTTGTTTGGACAATTCTCCTCACCTCTTCAAACCTTGCTTCTGCCTCATTAATGGTCCTCTCAACATCCAGCTCTTCCTTCTCTTTGAGAGCTGCGTCTTCATCTCCTGACTTTTGATACTCAGCCAAAAGCCCGGTCTTGTAATCATCATTCGCTTCCAGAATGACTTTCTGGCAGTATAAGAGCTTGGCGAACTCGTCCCTCAGCTCTGCTTCCACCATGCTGTCTGCCCCTTTGCTAAGGACGTTGGCCTGTCTGGTGAAGGTGCTTTTCGCAGCAGTTCTATCCCTCTTGAGCTGCTTCACCGTCTTTCCCAAGACATCTTCCGCCATCTTGACCTCACGGACCAGCACGGCTCTCTTCTCCTGCGTTAACAGCTTTTCCTGGACTTCCAAGGCCTTTTATCCTCTTCTCCAAGCTGCTCCGCTGGTTTTCAACTGTCAAGTTATCTGGGCTTGGTGTTCAATGTGCCTGCCACACTTGACATGGCAGGGATGGAAGAGAGGACGCAGGACAACTCAATTCTTATCCATAGTTTTTATTTCACATGAATTCTTGCAACATGCCTTTTAAATTAGGATTCATGAATAGGTTGAAAACCTTTAGTAACAAAAGAGCAAAAGGAAATCAAGTTAGTTTCAAAACAATCAAAATGCATCATCAAGCATTTAAATCCAAAATAAATCAGTAAGATATTTACCACAATTATATAATTACAATATATATATTCCCACAATATATATTATACTATAAAATATTCACCATGAAATACATTACATTATGAATCATCTATTTAATAAGTAGGTATATATATATATATAAATAAATCACAGTGCATGTTTGGCGTCAATGATCTCCCATACAAACATTTACACCATGTGCCTCCACTAAATGTGCCCAAGACGTCACTGCGCCGTCCGCTGCGCTGACACATAAAAGACATAACAAAGTGGAAAAAGTGCCAGACCCCTGCGCACTGTGCAAACTATATTGTGGTGCAAAAACAGAAAATACATACCAATGCGTTCTCTCGTGTTCTCCCGTGCACAAACCCTTCACGTCCCGACCGGAAACAGCTGATCTTTATTACCTCACCCGTGCGCACTCACCTCACGTGCTGCAATCAAGCTAAGTGCCGCCCGGTGTGATCAACAATTGAAAAGAGTTTTTTATACACAGGAAACCCGCCACCACTGATATGTGTTCTAAAGCACCACCAACACCCAAATGACTTCTGTCTTAACAGGCAGTGTATCGATGCTTACAAGTTAATGCAAATGCTGATGTTTACAAGCCTTTCAAACGTGTTGCCTGGTTTTAACAGCAACAATAGTGACCTTAATGACAGTAGCATATGTATCTTTACGTGCTGTGAACCGTACTGTATGTGAACCTGCCAACAGGAAGACAGATGAGGTTTTAATGGAAATGCGGCAGTGAGGGCTCGAAATTACCATATATCTTACTGCTTTCATTCCGCTGGCGCTCCCCGTCACACACACTCACACACCGAAGCCTCATCATGCTCATTGAGAACAAATCGGCTACGTCTGTCATCCCGTTTCCAGTTCCTATTGGTGGAACAAGGAATCTTAAGACACACAGGAATTGTTTTTTGTTGGCTGTACACTCACTCACATCCCTCTGCTCTTGTTCTGGAGCTTTGACTTTAATACACAAAATATAAATGACTTGTAAAAATCATTCATCTCCCATCTCTCATTTCTTTTGATGAAGGGTGAACTACAGATTGCACTATAGATTTACTTCAGATCACATCATGCATAAATACTGATGGCCTAATCCGGTAGCTCCATTCTATTCCGCTCTAAAGGCTTAACTGTTTGCTGACCTCAGCCCATATTTTGTTAGAATTTCTTCTCTGAATAGATCAGCACTATACTAGGTAGAGTTGGTGCTAAAGCGGACGTTGCAACTAATGATAAAGTGCAATAATTCATATCATTTCACCTTTCTGTTTAAAACTGTTCACCTAGCATGATATTATGATTATTAAATATATGAGTAGCCTCTTTTGAGTAGATGAATGACCACTGCAAATCCACAAATCTCAGCACAAGGCAACTTGGAACTGTGCTTAGTAAACACTTTGTAGACTATCTCCTTAATCATTTCTCGATTCTATCAAATAATTTTTTAAATGTTTGTCATCCGCGATGAAGAATGATGAAAAAAAAAATAGGAAATCATCTTTATACAGTGTTAAAGCAAACAGATGGATGTGGGCCAACACAATTCTCCTGAACAGCCTTGGTCCTCTTTGACCAAGATCTTCTCAACTCTAGTCTGCTTGAAGGATGAAACGTTTATTTCCAAAGAACAAAGACATATTCCCTCATTTGATGTTTTGATGGTGGGGGGGGGGGGGTGGTTAGCACTGGGCAATGTGTCACTCAAACATCTTCCATAGGTGTTAGGCTGGGTCTTAATACTGTGAAGGCCCTAATGTATGTATCAGATCATACTCCTCAAATCAGTAAGTGAATCTTATTTAATTTGCTTGAGTATTCACTTTTCATTTGTCACCCAAATGTATCGTCTATGAATGAAATACAGCCATTGAATTTCTAGTACCCCCCATTTTACCTAATAACATAATCAGTTGATTTTGCACTGTGAGATTAGGTCGCTATAGATCTACCCAATACTTTCACCAAATATATCTGATGATGCCATTAGATTACTGTATATTTAAATAGTTTGAATGTCAGGCTAACAGCTGTGTATTCCCAGTACAATCACCATGGCTTCTGTCATACGGCCTCAGCAGTTGTTCCATTATTCACTGCTGGTGCCAGCTCCAGCGTTTGTCTATAGGTGACATCATCCCTACAGCCTGTCTCTATGCTGTTCAGATGAAAGTGAAACTTTTCAAATTCACAACTTAAGTGCTGTGTGAAATTCACATGTGGATTGTAATCTAAAAGCTTCATCGCGCAGGCATTGTCATCACTCTTGTTTGTTCAGAACATTTATTCTTATTAGCATCATGTGTCCAACATACCATTAGTTCTATACTTTGATGTGTATGTATAGTGGTGAACAGTAATGAAGCATGTTTCTATGCTGATCAGACAATACCCTCTCCATCTTCAGGTTTTCTTATTAATGTTCAAAAAGAGCACATTCATCTCAATGTATTATTATTTGAAATGTTGCTTTGAAACAAGAGTAGTCGTACCGGAGCTGAGGAACCCACTGCCTTCTTAATGAGCAGCTTGTTGTGAGCTTGTGTAACAATGAGACATTTGGTTAGAAGCTATTGAGATGCAAATATTCTTTTTGTTCCCATATTATATATACATTATACATATATTCTTCTGCTAAATGGATGTTTACAAACATACACCGTGTATCATTTTGAAATGATGACATTGTATTGTGCTATGAGGTGTTCCTAAGATAAGACATTCAAAACTCTATACATTAAAGGAACACTCCAAGGAAAATATTTTCAGTCTCAAACACATTCCATTGGAATCCTTTGTATTCTGTATTCCAGTCTAGTCAAGTCAAGTCAGTTTGATCTTTATATCCCAACATCACAATCACAAATGTGCCTCAAAGTGCTTAACAATCTGTACAACTATGATGACCTCTATTTTTAGACCTTCAATTTGGATGTAAGTAAAACTCTCATAAAGAGCAATGGAGGAGGGGTATGTGTCTTCCATGATGGACACGCAGACATGTAAGAGGAAAAAAAATAACAGTATACAGTGAGTGAGGATCAGAGTTGATGTTGTGCGACTTGCAGGTGTTGTGTTTACTGTGAGGATCTGGACACGAAAACAAAAACACCTGGGACGTGAACAGATTAATAAGTTAATTGTAGAAAACATTTAATAGTAGAACAGCTATAGGCAAGAAGACAAAAGTTAGCTAACCCTGGAATTGTCTGCTCACTGTAGAATACACCATTTAGTGGATTTTTATGGTGTGAAGCTAATGCGTGAACAAGGGAGTGATTTCAGACACAGCCCGAGCCTTGTTTAAGAGCCAAATGTGGACATTTGTGAAGAAAAGGAAAAAACTATTAAGAAGGAAACAGCAATTTTTTTAGCAGGCAGATCAAAGGATAATTCTACAATTTAGACCTTTTAGTTCTACTGTCTGTGATTTGTTTTAGCCGTTTCAGAGCAATGCCACCAGGGATTACTGGCTGAGTGTAATTATCGATTCCCTGACACACTACTCTATAGGTTCCACCTCACCCATCACTTTTGCACTTTGCGCTGCTGTACATGAACCAACATAGCGGATGTGTTTGGAGATGGCCACTTTGCACGGTGACATGAGTTTGTGCGAATATATCTGCAAAAGTGTGACTGACAGGGAAGCAAGATGGACAAATACAAACTACAGTAAGCTTCAGCCTTCAGCATATATATATTACTGCTCACTCAGTATTCATATACCAACTCATTCAGAGGATCCATCTTCGGACTGAGCTTGCAGACTGTAGTTTTTATTCCGGTGTTGTTGTTATAGAATAAAGCTTTTTCTCTTATCCTGCAGGGATACACTGGGGGTCTGTGGAAAGAAAACATGCACACATCTGCATCTGATTCCCCTCTCACTGGGATGAGCTTTAGCCACTAGCCCTAGGCCATAGATCGATACCCAATTTATAAATCATTTGCATCTTCTGACAGCAGCATTACACACATTTTCCCCTCTAATGATTTACTTTTATGGCGCTTTCACACCTGCCGTGTTTGGTTAAATTGAAACTAACTCTGGTGCGTTTCCACCTTCGCTGCAGTTCTTTTGTGCACATGAGAACACAGCAATTGCAGTCGGCAAAAGCGGACCAAACAAGCGCAACGAGACCTTGTTGAAGAGGAGGTTTCGGTACACTTCCAAACACACTCTGGTGTGGTTCTCGTTCACTTGCTGTGGCGGATTTGTAGTTTTTGGAATTAGAACAAGTAAACATGCCGAAGGGTTCAGGATCAAGAGCAGCTTCTTGTAGTTGCAGTGTGTGATCAGAATGTGAGAACCTTTTTTTGATCATTTTGAGAACACAAACATTCCAAGGCAGACTGTGGATCAAATGACTTTGGGTGAGCATGCTTGTCCTCTCTTCTCCTCTGTCATTTAGTCAACTATCTCTGCTTTCGTGTGGGGATTCACCATTTCCCCCTCAGCAACAAACACACAAACAAATCCATGAACAAAATATTCAGCCCGTGTTGCGAATTTAATTCACAAAACACAGAACACTCTTGGATGGCGTTGCATTGGGAAACAATGACATACCTGTGTTGCTGACTATCAGCAAATGCTGGCGTACACACAAGCAGATTTTGCATATACTCTAGTAGTGGTTTGCATTCAGTGAGGAAAAAGACTTGGGAACAAGTTGTCCTGCTAACATCCTTCCTTCTCTTTCCTTGCTTTAGGGACACTCAGGGCCCGTTGTGTTCTTGAAAAAGACAGTACGTCATTCTAGTATTCTACTGTCATGTGGGATCTCATTATTTCTGGATTAGGAGGATCTTTTGAATGTGAGTGCTATAGCTTGCGTCACAGTTAGCGAGCACTGCTGTTGAATACAAACTCACATTCAACGCATGACTTCTATCCTTTAACTTGTCTGGTTCCAGGCTCGGGGGTTACATTGTTGGTGGAGAAAACGGAGGCACTAATACTTTACTATCACCATACAAGTGTCAAATTAAATTAATTTTTCATATTACCATTCTGAAAAAAAAAAATCAAACCTTTCAGATTATCAGGATTTAAAACCTTGTAGCTTTTAGATGATGTGTATTCAACATACATATTCAATGTAGTTTTTTTAGGGTTATTACATCATTCTTTTATAATGAGCATAGTTACGAATTGTAATTCCTAGGCGGTTTGGCACCTGAAGGTTCAGCCTTGAAACCTGCACATTTTTAACAAATCAAAACGACTCTCAGTTGTCCCAACTTATTCACATCCAAATGAATGTGAAGTGACTGCCACTGTGTAGTTCCCCTGTGTGATTTCAGCTTGTTGTGGAGTTTTGCCTCAAAGTGGGAAAGAAGAGATTAATTCAGCTTGACTCCATGTCATTGTAAATGAGGGTCACCTCTCGATGGTCTCTCTTGTATAAATAAAGGATGAATCAGTCGAGTAGAGTTGGGTGTTATTATATAACATATAGTTAATGAGCAAAACCAAACAACTATTCTGTACAGGTTTAGTGAAGCTAAAATGCAGTCAAAGGCAGTCCAGTAACTCATATTTGTTGTTCATAGTGCTCTGCTTTTCTCATTTATTGTTCCCTGCCGCTGATGTGTGACTGATGTTTGGGACGCACGCACGCACACAACACACACACACACACTCACACACACACCCGCACACACCCACTCTCTTCCAGTTGTGATGACTTGCTGTGAGCTGTGGCATATAGCCTTGCGTCTGTGGCATCTCTGAACGCCTGCCTGCTGTGACTTACCGCTGGGCCGACCTGTCTGTAGCTAACCACGCACTGTAAACAAGAACCCCACGTGCCAGACCTCAGAAATAAACTCCGCTGACACTGCTGACTGTGACTAGGCCAAGAAATACACATATCAAACTGCTCAGCGGTTGTAATCCTTTAAGTTCCCATTTATTCTCATTTGAGTGTTGATTGTTCTCTCTGTAGGTCGTAACAATCTGTACTGTGGAGGCCAAAATGCTTTTATTGCAATGTCTTGTCTCTTGAGTACCTCTTTCCAACTTTTACCAGCAGCCTTACCCTGACTGTTTTTTTTTTACTTTTGTCCAGGTTCTGTATGCAGAAGAGTGCCAAGTTGGTGCCAGGGGTGACGTTAGACCTCATTGAGAAGTAAGTGGCACTTCACCGCCCCATCTTAAAGTACACTATCTTTCTATCACAACTCTTTTAACACGCCTGCTATAAGACTCTCTTTCTCAGGGGCACAGTCACTGAGATCATTATCCTATTTTCCTTGTTGTTGTCTTCTCTTCTCTCTGTCTTCTCTGCTATCCTTTGCCTTCTTTTTCTCCTCCTCATTGCCAGCTCTGTTGTTTCCCAATCCCGCAGGTATAATTCTCTGCCTTTGTTTCCCCCACTCACAGCCAAAGCGTTGGCAGTAGTTTGGCAGATTTAAAGGCTCCACATTTCTGTAATAAACCTCCGGCTGTCGAGAGGCTGATTTGGGAACATCTCTTGCTCTTAGGCACACACACACACACACACACACACACACACACACACACACACACACACACACACCACACACACACACACACACACACACACACACATATTACAGCAAATATGGATGTCATAGCCAAAGTTTTACTAGTTTCACCAGCCGACATGCGTAGAGTAAAAAAAGGACGCCCATAAAGTAAGTTGGTAGAGGAGACTGGTTTTAGTAGTAGTAAGTAAATGTATAAAGTCACTTAAAAGCAGACTGTCACATTCAGGAGAAAACAAACACATCTTGAAAGTGTCTCAGCTTTCTATTAAAGTTGAAATAGTCATATTTTTACATTGTTTCTATTCTTTTCTATCAACCGAATACAACTTTAAGTAATAACTTCTTAGGGTGTATAATTCTAAACTATGATTTTAGTGTGAGACAGACAACCAGACACAGTTTGTGAGTGTGCCTACACACTTGAGCATGCATGCACACACAGTACCTGCACATCTGTGTCTTCCACTAGACTTTAATTGGTTTGTGGTTGAGGGTTTGTGCAGACACTCTCCTGTCCTGAGTGCCCTGCAGAGCTTGCTTGTTGTGTGTGTGTGTGTGTGTGTGTGTGTGTGTGTGTGTGTGTGTGTGTGTGTGTGTGTGTGTGTGTGTGTGTGTGTGTGTGTGTGTTGTGTGTGTGTGTGTGTGTGTGTGTGTGTGTGTGTGTGTGTGTGTGTGGTGTGTGTGTTGTTCCGACTCCAGCTAGTAGGAGCTGTCCCACTGCGACTCACTTTTACTTTCCTGTCCAAACATAGCTTCAACATGCTGTTCTGAGAGGGTACATCTAATCCCTCACCTCAGCCAGGGTAAACAACAGTGGTTCTGATAGTAGATATAAATCAAACAGCACCTTTTATTTATTGGACCTCCAACAGTCCTTTTATTTCAGAATTTGACCATTTTTGTAAGTATATCTTATCGTATTTAAGTTCAAATCTGATTCAGATTGATTCTACTGCCATCTTAATTCACTGCTGTTGGTGTTTGCTGTTAATGCATAAACTCGTGATATGCAAAGAGAAATTAAAACCACCTTGACTGATACATTTTCTGTGGGAAACATTGGGGGAACCTGACTAGCTTTTTTTTGCTCAATCCAGACATGGCATGTTAGATGACATTTTGACACTTTTTATATTTGAGCATTTGTGGTAGTTCAAATTGTGTTCGTCTTCCCAAAACAAAAAAAACATAGAGGCTTTACTGAAAAAATGGAGTCTGGCAGAGACCGACAGAAGGGGCTTAAGTAAACAGAGACCAGACACACAGACCAGGCAGGAGGATTCATCACTTACTTTTCTCCTGTTTTCAGAAAGATTTAGCTCGGATGTATTTTAAGTCTCATCGTGTGTTTTTGTCTTGTCCATACAATCTCTGCAGGTCATATGTGGATAAATAAGAAACGATGAGAACCTCCACTAAATGTTGACGTCTTCATGCGTGTCACGTACCCAGAAAAGCCTTAATTAAATAAGCAATGCATCTCCCTAATGTGATTAAAACCCTCTTCACACTAATTGGTCCGGGGAGTAAGTGGCTCACTTGTGGGGACTGTGCATGGTTCGCTCTCCCTGCTTGTTTACAATGTTTCTACAAGATTAATAAGGATTATCCATAATTTCAGGCATGTTTCTCACCTCGCTGCATCTTTCATTATCTTTAACAATTCATCTTTTTTTAACTTGTTTGCTGGTTTTCTTTGAACTTTTCAGTTTTTTTCCACTCCATTCACCATTTATTGTTTCTTCAGTTCAACATCGAATCTCTCCAGCGGATAGGTTTTTACGTAGGATCCTCTTGGACTGTATACGTATATGTTCTGCCCACTATAGCTCCCAAGGCAGGCTGGGAAAACCACTAGAGTGATGACGCACACCTTTGAAGAAATAAGCCCCCCTTTTTTCCTTTTGTCTTTTTTCCTTTTATATTCTGCCTTCTGCAGTCGGTTGACAACACTGAAGCTCTCCATTCATGCTCAAGCTTCCGCGTCCCATTCATCCCTTTATCACTTGTCTCACCAAGAATAAAGAATGGGCTTCTGTGGACTAGGTGAGGGGGGGGGAGGTAATTTACGATCTGCTTGCTGGAAGGAGAGTTTTAGCACCCAACAAACGTCAAGCTAGTTTTACGTCAGAGGTGGCGGCGGGTAAAACACCGTCTCACCTGATCTCGTTTTGCAGTGAAGCACGAGCAACCCGCCGCATCATCAAAGACTGTTAACATGGTGCCATGTCGAAATGAGAAAAATCAAAATGTCTTCCATCAAAGATAAACAACCTGTGATCTGAATTTAAAAGCTACAGCCGTTAACCAAGCATCAAAGTCAGCACTGAACCAGCACATGTAGAAACACACTGTGCTGTCGGTTTGCATTGCTAAACAGCCTCTCAGTATGTACGGCCACAACAAACGACAAACTCTTCCACTTCTTTCCTTTTTTTTTAAAGAAAGAATCCCTGGCTGTGTGTGGGGGAACCAATCATGCACAGGGCCCCTTCTGCTTCACTTTATAGTGCTGACCTTTTCTGTATTGTCTGTATTAGCCTTTCTGAAATTGATTTGAGAGGTTGTCGGTTCCACATGCGATATTGGACAGCTAAATCCATGAGTCATATGACCTGGAATCGATGAGCAAGCATGGATGTGGGATTTCATTTCTTAAGACATTTTGAATGTTTAAAAAGTACAATAGTGAAATATTACATTTCTATTTGCAGTCTTTACTTCAACTCTTATTGATGTGTTTGCAGCCCTGAACAAGACTGGATGGATAAAGGGCCTTTTTGTTTTTTTAATCAGTTGAGGTTTGAGTTGGGTCCCTGATGCTTAAGTTGCGGTTTGGTTCATTGCATGTCCAACATGTTGACCAGAGGGCTAAATGTTGACTCAGCGGATGTCCCTTTTTAAGTTAAATAATGGATGGTCTCAGAGCTCATAAAAGAATGATAGAACTAACTCCATTTGCAGACTCACCTCTCTGCTCTATAAAGAATGGGCCAGCTTTTTCCAACTTAAAGTCAAGTGTCTTAGTCAAACAGTTTTCAAACAGGGATGATTCAACTTTAGAGGAAATATGACCGAAGCTGCTGTCCTGTGATTATTTTAACGACTATATTCTGTGGTATTGAAGATGCACTAATACATTCTTTTTATATTAAGATCAATCATCACATGAAAAGGTTATTCATAGTCAGCATTCGGTACATATTCATAGTACCAATTGCCTGAGGTTTTTTTTACACATAAGGTTGCTGAACCTAGACTGACCAACTGAAGCAACCGCAGATAATACTGCACACTGCCTCACAGGTTTGTACAGTAGGCACGAGGCATGATGGGAGCATCACTTCATCCACCCTATTCTTACCCTGATGCACCCGTCACCTAAAGAACAGGGTCAATCTGGTCTCATCAGACACACAACCTTTTTCCATTGCTACCTTGTCTAATCTTTATGCTGCCTGGCAAATTGAAGCAGTTTAAAAAAAAATCAAATTTGCCTCAAGATAAGTGTTTTCTTAAGTTATTCCTGTTTAGTTTTGTTTACTTTGCTTAGTTCAATCCAGGTGGTGACTTTATTTTGGCCTGGCTGTGTATAAGCCTCTTTGAGCTCATTTCTTTTGTTCTGTTGCCCACAAACAAATCTCATTCACTTTGTATGCAGCAGCATCGGGCAGCTGTTCCCAGTGAAAAAGCTCTGATAAAACAGCTGTATTTTACTTGCTCTGCACTAAATAGCAGACAGACAAAGTTGGACAACTGGCTGAGGAGCATAATGGTGAAAGAGCCAGATGTTTTCCAGATTGTTTTTCTTCTCAGAAGTGGTCGGAGATCAATAGACAGCAAAAAAAAATGCTTTGAGTGGACCTTACATTTGTCAGACGGACAGCAGCATGCATGTGTTTTCTAACACTTTATTTTCTAAAAGAAATATGTTGGTGTTCTGTTCATAGCTTGTTCTGCGTCCCCTATTAAACTATGACTGCCAATTTAAGAAGAACATATCAAAGTCTCAAACAAGATGTGTAAATGTTACTTCACACAATGCAGAAGTCCACCATTGCTGGTAGTTTGAAAAAGGCATGTAGAAACTCTCTGGGAAAAACACAGACCATCACAAATCACAATTATATGTATATTTTTTTAAAGATTATTTTTTGGGCATTTTCAAGCTTTATTAGATAGTACTGAGTTGAAATGGGGAGACAGAGAGAGAGGGGGGATGATCTGCAGTGAAGGTCCACGGGTCGGACTCAAACCCGCGACCACTGCAATGAAGGCCGGAGCCAATATGGTACGCGCTCTATCCACTACACCACAGGTGCGCCCCGACAAATCACAATTATATTTAACAGTGTGTTCACACTCTATTTTACTGTGCTGACCAAGAACGAATCAGCCATGTTTTTATCTGTGCTGTCTGAAATTCTGCCTATAAAGTCTTATGACACTTTTCAGCTGACCTCGTAGTATCCTAGCAACAACAACACAAAATCACACTATGTATAGTTTTTTTTCTTTTTGAGAGGCTTCAGCAGAGGGATTCAAGGCAGCCTTTAAAAATGGACCAGAGTGATTGGTCTCAAATAGTATTCAAAGCAGCTTTGTTTCTCTGTCATCATTCTTTCTGTGTGAACAAGCATCTAATGGCCATCACACTCACTAGTCCACTCATCGAGCGACATTTAAAGGTCACACGCAGTTGGAAAGCTCGTAATCGCCACACTCATCGGCCTTGAAATATTACAGATCTTTGTTGCAAAACGAATCCATCATACTGTCAGCGTTGAGTAGCTGTGTGCCGTCCATTTGTTTATTTATCTGATGGTTGGTCTGTCTCTCCTCCATCTGTGCACCCTCTTGTCTCCACTTCCCACATGCATCCAACACACATTCTGGCCCTGGCCGATCACAATAGCCTTTTAGGGCCCACTCACACTAGGGCCGTTCGCCTGTTCCGTGCTGCAGGAAGATTCAGCACGATTCCCCCCCTCCCCACTCCCCCCGCTGGCCCGTGGTCACACTGCTCGTGGCCTGGGCACGATTGCACCTTGCCTACGTCACCGTGCGCGTTTAGGATTTGGAGCGTAGTCTACTTGTAGGCTATACGACTGTTTGTGGATATTTTCATCCGGCCAAGTTTGCATCATATATTCCACTTCCACATTAGAGCAACGAGAATCCTTAAGCTATTGTTTTTTTTTTTAAATGTAGCCTTGACGTAATAGGTCGCGGTGGACAGTCTCATATTTGTGCAGCACGCTGTTTATTATTAATATAACGGCCCGTCATCAGACCATACGTACCGGATGGTTTTATACACATCGATCGCTCCATCAAGTAATCCAAGTCAGAACTTTTTGTATGGGCAGAGATCGTTTTTTTAAGTGTCTTTATAAAGTTTCTTGTTAAACCTTAGTGTAGGCTACTGTTTCCTTATCACCGGGCCGCGGAGTCCCGCTGTGTGTTGTGTTGGGTTAGTCTCAACCGCCATGCGTAAAGGCATTATTATGACAGCTGACGGGAGGAAAAAGAAAAAAATCATTTGACGAACGTGAGTAAACACGAAAACCTTTTTTCTTTACTTTCTGCGCTCACCTATTTAGCTCTCTCTCTTTTATTAGCCCACACCTAGGCCTACACACACGTTAATTCTCACACATTTTATGCAGCTACAAGTCCAAGTGGGGGGCAATTCTGGTGCAGACAGGCAGCGGACGTTAACGGACTATGCATCCTTAATAAATTCACGTCAGAAACGCCGCCTATGCGCTTGCTTGTGCGCGTGTCATCTCATTAGCATCTGTACTTTGGCCACGGCACACCTCTCCCAAGTGTGCCGTGGCCAAGGGGCTGTTCCGTGCTGGAATACGGATGGCGTGGTCACACTAGCCAAACGTTCTAGACTTTAGTATGCTAATGAGCTCGGGCACGGGGCCGCGGCCCTAGTGTGAGTGGCCCCTTAGTCACGACGCCCAGCGAGTGAGGATATTTACCTGCATGCAATACACACTCTGCTTTCTCTGAAGCTACAGCATTCTTACTCAGTACATTTAAGTCCCCCCCCCCCACACATGCAAAAACACACACAGACACACACACACAGCACAGTGGGGAGGACTGACCAAGCCCCCTAGGTGTCTGACACCATGTGAAACCCGGCTGTGCTTCACTCACCATGGGGGCCCGTAGAGTTAGACTCCATTATTGATGGAATCATATCAAGGTGAAGACACTGGAGCATTAATAATACCCAGAGAGATTATTAATCCCGTAAGGAAGTAGTCTATGCCCTCCTCGCTCCACAGAGGCGTCAGCTACACCGCAGCAAGCCTGGAGGGGCTGGATGAGACAAACGGCTTTTTCCTTTTTATAAAAGGAGTCTGTCGCTCTTCACATGATTTGACATGATGGTTCAATACTATTTAAAACCCTACACAAGTTAATACGTATGGCTGTCGTGTGTACATAATATGGATCATATTTGGCTTCACAATCCACCACATGAATTCCCCCAAAAAAACAGACTCTTAACACCCAGTTCACACATAGGGGACGCAACGTAGCAGGCTCCCTCTAGACTTCCCTCTAGCTTCTACAAGACTGAAGTTACTTGTTGACTGTGACGAATGTCTTCCTCTGCTTTTACATTCCATTCCCCGATGGGAATCAAAACAAGCGCTCTAGGTTATCGCTCCCTGTTTCAGTAGACATTTATCGTTACACCATCTGTTCGATAGAAGACTGTAGAGAACGGTCCGTTTTTATGTATTTCCTCAAAAACTCGACTTCACTGTGACCAGGGCCATATTGTGTATTGTATTTGTGGATGTTTTCCATTTTCGTGTATTTGGAGCTGTTCACTTGTGATGGGGTAATTCAAAATGCCATTCACGTTGCAAAAAAACAATTTGCACTTCCAATGTATTGATTGGCTGACTCCGTGCGTAAATTGTTTCAAAACCTAAGCAAGTTTTAATATCAGATGATGAGAAGCCTTTTTATGAAATTCATATTTTTTATTATTTTTTTGATGCAGTGCTAATCCCTCAACACTTCCCATGTTGTTTAAAAGTGGACAGGATGTATCTGATCTGTATGCCTGTAGTGACTTGGAGACTAGTGTGAGTTGTATTGTCTTAGCAACTGCCTCACGCTAACACATAGGCCTACTAATGTATCATTGGTTAAATAGTTGGACCTTAAAATAGAGATTCTTATAGGCTGGTAAGAGTGAGCATTTTATACTGAAACAATAATATGTGAAGTAGCAGGTTAAATAAGTGCCACTGTAAATTGGAATACAACAGGATAATAATATAACATAGTTAAAATGGGTTACAACAAGCAATTGATACAAAGTGTTGGTATTCTGATGGATGACCCAAGCCTGGACAGCTTTTGAGGGCATTTTGCCAAACTCTTCTACGATCCATCCATCTATCCATCCGTTTACCAATATATTGTCCTTTTCCAAACCTCAAATATATTCCACTGGATACCGAGCAAGGATATGGAGTGCTGAGTGTTCATCCTTAGTGCTGACTTGCTGAACGCTTTTGGCAGGCGCTCAAAGAAGTGCTCAGTCCCCCCTCACGGTTATACAGTAGGCTTTGTACCTGCCAGGAGCTTCACTGCTGCTCTTATTTGTCACTTAGAGGTGGAAATGGGAGGTTTGGGCCAGGAAAAGGTCAGGGACTCTAGTGTGTAGTTAGCACTCATTTGTTTGGGGTGCCATTGACATTCACATGCCATCTGCCAGACCTGGCTGTTGACTACACATTGTGAAAGTCTTGTCTAATAAATTAAGAGTTAAGCATATTAACTGTCTCTTTTTTTTGTCAGATAATGTATACAATGCCATCACTTCCATCTCAAGAAAAATACTTGATATTAGCAGTGGTCCAGCACAGCAACTAATGACAATAAATCCACAGTGGAAACAAAGTATTTTGGAGTGACAGTGGGTGATGACACTCCTGCTATGGGGAAAATTGGAAGAAAACTCATCATGTCAGGCCCTATTATTTTAGTGAAGCTCAACGCGGTCTCAGTTAAGGTGATGTTGTTTCTTTTCTTTTTCTATCCAGTAATTCCACAATCACAAGTTGTATCATCCTGTGATAACACATATGTTGTCTCATAACAAGCTTTTTATCCAGTAAAACAGAAAGCCATTTTCTTGAAATAACAAAGTGATTATCTGGTTTTCTTCCATTAATCTAGTTAAGTAAGCTAAGTGGTTGTTGTGAGTAGACATAGCTTATTTTTTTTAAAGTAAAGGCAAGTTTCAAACCAATAGACAACTCTTCACTCGGCACATTCTTTCTTCTGTGAGGCTAGCATTTTAATTTCATAGCAAGATGTGTTACTATATCTAATAAGAATAACGATTATACTATCCCTTAGCAAAAAAAACAGGTTTTAAAGCTCAGCCTCCGAGTTTAACTGTGTGTCTAGCAGATGAGTGGAGATGTGGGCTGGAGAGGCCTACACAAGTGGAGTGACTGCCCTCTGAGGCTCCAACACTGGCATATCAATTTTGAGGGTGTCAGTTTGTGCATTGAACGCCTGGTGGTGAATCCCAGGGCTGTGATGTAAATAGAACAACAAATAAAGACGCATATACACCCCATACACTTGTTCTGAACATAGTTTTGAAAATGCAGTGTTGAAAATGCAGCAAATACCATAGTTGACCATATTTCTTGCAATTTAAAAAATAATAATAATAAATAAATAGTTCACCCTTGTAGCTCTGTCAGCTATAATGCTTGGAAGTGTTCTTTTTCTTCTACATTTTCTCCTCATTTAAAGCATATCCCTTTTTCTTTACTTGGATACAAATGAGACCCATGCTCACATTAGCTGCAATATCTGTGTGCCAGCTAGTGATCGCCCTGTCTTCTCCCACATAGTGTTCATTATAAGGCAGACACCTAGGTGAGCTAAAGGTAATTTCCTTGTTTTTTTTGCTACAGAGATTACTGTCACCCAAGTTGGACTCAGTGTGAAAGAGATTTCCCTGCTCTCCTTTACATGGTGCTCCTACTATCTCTGCTCACGGGAAAATAAATCGAATCGAATTTTCTTGAACAGCGAGTCTATGAGCGCATGCTTTCTGTATTTAAACAGATGTATGGTGCACAGGTTTTGGTGAATTTAGATTTAGCGAAGATGTTTTAATACAATCCTTCACTTTATTTAAGAAAAAGTGTTGAAAAAGCATAGTAACAATCAGGTTTAATTAAATGCCTATGGAGTTTGTTTCCTATCTTTATTCATGAATGTGGTCTCCTGATTTGAGAGCACGATTCATTGATTTCACAGTCAGATTTTGTTATTCCTCTCCCTCAAACTTTGCCCTCACTCGAGTTGCTCTTGCTCGCATTGTAAGCAAACATATACGTCGCTTGCATTCAAATATACTGTTGCTCGCACAGATTTCCTGGTTCCGTTCCGGCTTCAGCTCTCTCTCCTCACTCTCAAGCTGCTTGTGGGTTCTCTTTTTGTTAGGTAGCTTCTAATTTGTTCTTGGTATATAAGATCGGCTCCAATAAATATGGATTATTTCCAATAAGCTGAGGGGGCAGTCTGCAGGTTAAATCAGCACTCAAACGTATTCATATGTGCCTAATCCTTTTGAGACAGCCCAGTTGAAAATGTTCCATTAAAATTGTCACCTGAAACCCATCTATATGTAAATCTCACACAGAAACCAAACGCTACACCTTCTTGCTCTGCTGTGCCTTATGTTGCTTTGTGTCCCATGCTCTTGGCCTCTTGGCTTGCACAGCCACAAGTGTGAAAGCCACAGATTAATATATTCAAACTTGCACTCATTGTTAGTCTCTCTGAGTAAGAGCCTAAGTCCCTGTACATGTACATTTTTCTTCTGATGTGTTGTGTTGATGCTACTGAGCAGTTTGACACTTTGTGCCCTGATTTGACTGTGTGACATACAGTGAGCGCCACTGACATACCACCGGTGTTGTGTGTGTGTGTGTGTGTGTGTGTGTGTGTGTGTGTGTGTGTGTGCGTGTTTTGCGTTTTGCAGGATCCCCGGCAGACTCAACGACAGGCGCACTCCCCTCGGAGAACTCAACTGGATCTTCACAGCCATCACCGACACCATCGCCTGGAATGTGCTGCCTAGAGGTGAGGC